>KE505925.1:134227-152656 GCA_000441515.1 Elaeis oleifera | reverse complement strand
AATCTGATAGATGACTGAAAAACCTATCTTGAAGAAGCCCGGATAGGTGCCGCCTGTCAAGAACTTCGGTTGAGGGTATTTTATACCCAACAGTTTCAATATCTATTCAAGAGCATGTTAGATCAGTGTAAAAAGCAATCAGCATCAAAAAGGATCATTGATATGCTGTCTAGAGAATTATAGCAGTAGAAACTGATCTAGATCTTAATTCAGATCTAAAACTGTTGGAATTTGATCTTTTCTAATTAATTATGTATTTCAAATTTTTTAAGCAATTTTTTTTTCAATTTTTAAAGCTTCAAAACTTTCCATTCTCTTATTCTTTCTTTATTTGATGGGTCACTATTTTTTAACCTTGGTGGATTGTTGAGAGATTTGTGGGCTTGCTGGAAGTCCTGAGTTGGTTGGAGAAAATCTTTCTCCATGCCATTGAGGCACAAAGTTATAATACATTGGTCTATATGAGTCTTGTGAGTGGAATATCAATACAGAAAGATTTGGAGTCTCTAAAAATTTATTATCTTATGTGCTTCACTTTCCACCTAAGATCTCTTGTTCCCAACTTGTTTCATATTTCTCTAGGCAATGGAGAGAGAAAGGGTCAGTTCCATTGCCTCCTTTCATCATGTTATAGACAAGGGTTATTGAGAGCCTAGGGTTGTACCTTGGAGCCCCTATTATTGCCTAGACCTACATGTAGTGGAGTCATCATAGGTTTTAGGCTGTACCACTCATGCCTATTCTAGGTCATATTCTCTATTTCCTTAACTTTATATATGAATGCTTCCAGTCAAGATTCCCCATCTTGGCATGAGGCCCTATATCGGTACCATCCTATTGCAGTGTTGGTATGCAGTTGGGTATGGTACGAGATGGCAAATGAAATGTCATTACGGTAGAGATATGGTACCAATATGAGACCAGTATGGTATTGTACGGTATGGAGTGTACTGGACGGTTTGGCTCAATACATCAGTCCATGCTTCCAACAGTCTAAAACCTTTAATTTATAATTTCTATGATTTTGTAGCTTGCCATAAGTTTCTATTCTATCTAGAAATATTGCCTAGGTTAAAACCTTTTTTGTGAAATTAGTAGCCTAATTATTTCATGGTTTTGTGAACTGTTGGAATTTCTTATTATAGTATCTTAATTACACACACGCACACACACACATATATATATATGTATATGCATGCATGCATGCATGCATATATACATACACATACATACAACACATGCATGCACACATATACATACACACACATAGATGCATACATACATACATGTATATACATACATAGATACCTATACATACATACGTACGTACATACACACACACACACACACACAACACATGCATGCACACATATACATACACACACATAGATGCATACATACATACATGTATATACATACATAGATACATACACACACACATATATGTATGTGCACACACACATATATATGTGCATATATATACACATGTATACATGTAGATGTTATAAATTTATATACATGTATATATATATGCAAGATTCGTTGGACTGGTATCTGGTGCTGTACCATCTTATAACTGGTTATAGATAGTATATGTCCATATTATACTGTCCTAGAGTGTATTGAAACATGAGAGAAAGGGAAGGAGAGGGAGAAGGGTGACGGGAAGGAGAGGGAGGCATAAAGAGAGGGAGGAAGAGAGTGGGAGAGGGAGAGAGGGAGTTGAAAAGCAAAGGTAGGAAGAAGGGGAGAGAGGAGAGGGAGAGAGGAGATAGATCAGATCCATCGATGGGGAGCTTCTGAAGCTCTAGAGCTCCCAATGAGACCCCAAGAGAGGGGAGAGAGTTAGGAGGGAGGGAAGATCGATGGGGATGGGGGCTTGTTGGGACAATGGCTCGATGTCTCTCTCGACTCGTTTATATCATTTTGCAAGGGTAAATCATGCTGGTAATTGACTAGTCCAATTTAGAATGTCCCAAAACAACTGGTTCGGATACACACACACACACATATATGTGTGTGTATATATATATATATAATACACAACACATGTATATACAATATATACATACATAGATATACATATATACACGTAGATATATATTATGTGTATTTATATAGATATATATATGTATATATATCGATATATATTTGTATTGTGTATATACATACATACATACACACATACGTGCATATATATATATGTATGTATGTATATATGCATATATGTATATATGTATAGTGTATATATGTATATATTGTTGCCATTGGTCTTTTGGCTGAGGTCGGCTTGGTTGGAGAGAGGATGTGGCTGGCATTGAGCGGTGATGGCCTAACCTACAAAACAAGTATCTGGTCTGGTTGGCTCCGACAGAGATCCTCCGATGCTTAAGTCAGAAACTAGGGAACATGAGGGAAGGAGTGAAAGGAGTGAGTAGAGAGAGGTGAGAGCATATCCTGAGGTCCCCTTTGGCCCTCTATTTATAAGCGGAGGTGGAGGTGCTGTAAGGAGGAAGGAGAATCAGATTATTACTGCTGTCTTATCAAACGAGATATGTCCGTTATTTTTGCCTTATCTGTCTGCGGCAAGTTGTTATCACAGATTTTGGGATTTTTCAATCTGCACACAATTTATATAGCAGTTCAAAAGTAAATCTTACCAGGAATGCCGGCTCGGGTCGGTTGAAAAGTACCTTGGATCAGTCAGGATCGAAGGTCGGTCACGTCTAGTCCAACTAGAATAGCTAAGAGGTGTTATTGATCCCCTCGACTCATGGTGATGGAAAGATGGAGCATTGATCTTCCTTGGAGGGCTGTGGATTTTGTTCTAATTGGCATTTGCGCCGATCTAGAGGTGATCAGATCTAACTGACGTCTAGCCGATCTGGAGATGGTCGGATCTAGTCAGTTTTGGCTGATTTGGAGATGGTCGGATTTGATCGATGTCTGATCAATTTGGAGATGGTTGGATCTGATCGACATTTGACCGATTTGGAGATGGTCGGTTTGGATATGGTCTTTAGGAGCTTGGCCTTTTGGGGCTCAAATTTTGGATCTTGACCTATGGGAGCTTGGCCTTTGAGTGTTCTACCCTTGGGAGCTCGGCCTTTGAGTGTTCTACCTTTGGGAGCTCGGCCTTTACCTTAATCTCGGGCTTTATGGCTCGGCCTCAAGCTTGGTAGCTTGGCCTCGGGCATCATCTTGATTTTGACCTCAGACTTGGTAGCTCAACCTCTATATTATCTCGGTCTCGACACCTCATGAACCTGTTAACCTGCAAAAAGGAGCAGAATGATGGATGAGGGCTTAAGAGCCTCTCCCATGAGATCTTGGGCCATTGGAGTTCCTCTCTTTCAAAGCTTCTCCTTATGGGATCTCCTTTGTCTTGTTTATATAGACGAGGAAGCACGGATTGATTTGGAGATAGAAATCGAGGAATTTCGGTAACCTCCTTATCTAGATTCAAATTTGCTGCGATCTACTTCTTTGTTTGGATTTTGTCAAGAATTCAAATTTTGAATTTAAATCTTTGCTTGCCACATGTCCATTCACGATCAATGAGCTGATTCGCTCCCCATATAAATGCTCCCCGCTCTCGAGTCCGAGCTAAAATTAAGTTGGATGAAGAGAGTAGATTAGTTTACTTTTCTCTCAAAACTTTTTGTATAATGAATTGACCTAAAGCTTGAAAGTCAGGTTGTTAGAGTTGAATCGTCCGAACTTCCCCTTTTAGGGTCGACTATTGTTGGCAAAATTTAAGGCCTTCAGCTCGGCTCGACTTGGGTCATAGCTTCGAGCTTATTGAAGGTTCTTTCCAAGGCATTGAGCTCAGATCGTCAAGACGAAGGATAGCTTTAGGTCAAATCGGCATTGCGGATGCTTAGGAGTTAGGACTTTCGAGGTTCGTATTCTGTGGTTTATCCTCATTCATTGGATGGTTAAGTATTTTATTGGGCTTGTCTTAAGCCCGTGGATTGAGTCAACTTTGCCGAGTTTGGAGCTTCTGAGGATCCTCTTAAGGGGTTATCCTTCGATTCTTAAATGACCAAGATTTTTAGCTTAGCTCGTCTCAGGGATGAAAGGCTATTCGAGGGTCCTCTTATGGGGTTATCTCTTGCTTCTACGTCATCCAAGATCTTCGGCTTGGATCGTTGCGGATAAGATTTTGGGGCTTTGGAGGATCCTCTTATGGGGTTGTCCCTTGCTTCTTGAATGGTCAAGGATTTCAGCTTAGTTCATCTTAGGAACGAGGGGCTATCTGAGGGTTTTTTATGGGGTTATCTCTCGCTTCTTGATCGTTTGAGATCTTCGATCTAGATCGTCGTGGATAAGATTTTGAGATTTCTGAGTGTCTTCTTGTGAGGTTATCCCTCGCTTCTCGAACAATCAAGATTTTCAGCTCAGCTCGTCTTAGGGATGAGGGCTATTCGAGAGTCTTCTTATGGGGTTATCCCTCGCTTCTTGATTGCTCAAGGTCTTTGGCTCTGATCGTTGTGGATAAGATTTTGGGACTTCTGAAGGTTCTCTTATGGGATTAGCCCTCGCTTTTGGAATGATCGAGATTTTTAGCTCAGCTTGTCTTGGGGATGAGGGCTATCCGAGGGTCCTCTTATGGGATTACCTTTCATTTCTTGGTTGTTCGAGGTCTTCGACCTAGGTCATTATTTAATACCGGCATTCTGTTGACATTGCTCGCATCTCCTTATTAGCTCAACTGCATCCTATTGCAAGGTCGGCCAGTAATACCCCGATGGAAATATCTTATGGGCCAGGGATCTGCCCTTGCGGTGATAGTGTTTATCATCCCGATTGTAGATCAATTTTCCATCTCGACCTTCTCAGGTCGGCTTTGTTAGGTTTGTCTCAGATCGACTTTCCACCTCGATTTTATTAGGTCAGCTTTGTCAGGTCGGCCTCCTCAGGTCGGCTTTCCACCTCGACCTTCTCAGATTGGCTTTGTTAGGTTAGCTTCCTTAGGTTGGCTTTCTACCTCAGCCTTCTGATGATCTTGGCCTGAGTCTTTATCATGGAATCTCGTGACGGTACGGGGCATATCGTACCATATCAATCTCGTACCGATACATTGTTTCAAAGAGTATCAACATTATTGAACTGCATCGAACCACGTTCCAACATTTTAGCAGGATTTTATCGATACGGGGTTTGGTACCGAGACGACGAGTCTTGGTCTTTACCACGGCCTTGGGCTTATTGTTTACCCCAATCTTGACCTTGGGCTCATCTCGGCTTCATCTCAGTCTTGGGTTATCTCGGCATCGGGCTTGGGCTTCAATTTGGCCGTGGACTCGATCTTCGCCTCGGCCTCCAGTGCTCATAGACTTGTGAATCGTAAGAAGAGAAGAAATAGAATGAGGGGTAAGGGCTTTAGAGCCTCTCACCACGAGAGCTATGAGTTTAGTTAGACGAGATAATTCAGGGAAAGCTTCACATTGCTCCCTCCGACACTTGAGGAATCTATCTAGTTGCCTATGTCGAATGAACTCCTCGATCTCTTCTTGCAATCAGATGTATTCCTCGGTGTTATGGTCGTGGTCATGATAATATAGATAGTATTCTTTAGATCACATCGGATTGATGGGCCCGCATCCTCCTTGCTTTTGGCAGCTACTTTTTCATTTCCATCAGTATCTGTGCCTTAGGGGCATTTAAAGGGGCATAATTAGTGAAACTTCTTGGTGGTGACATGTTTCGCCGACCTTTGGAAGGAGTCCTTTGTTGTTGGTTTCGATGTGGGTTTTGGATCTCAGTTTCGAGGCAGAGTCCTAGATCATTGCAAATCCGTTCAGCAATCTTCTTGCCTCGGTGAGCCCCTCTTGTCTTCATTCTCCCTCCTTCCTTGGCTCTTGCCTCGGATGAGGTACCATGTTGCTCATAGGATTCATCAACATTGGCATACTTCTCTATCCGAGCTAGCATCTCGACGAAATCCTTTGGATACATCTTTTCTAACAAGAAGAGAAACTGACACTTTTGGAGTCCCTTTAGGGAAGACATTGCGACTGACTGGTCAAGATCGCGTACCTCAAGAGTGGCCCCGTTGAGGTGGCTCATATAAGCTCAGAGGGACTCTCCTTCCCTCTGTTTGATGTTCACCAAAGAGTCTAATCCACAGCACTGCCTTCGGCTGCTAATAAAGTGCGCTGTGAATGATCGACTGAGCTACTCGAAAGAATGCATAGAGTTCAACTTCAGGCTAGAGTACCAATGCCCAGCTACTTTTCGCAAGTTGGAAGGGAAAGCTCGGCATAGGATCCCATCAGTGGCACCATGAAAGGGCATCAAGGTTTTGAAGCTCTCGAGGTGGTCTATAAGGTCGGTTGAGCCATCATAGGCCTCCAACTGTGGTATCTTGAAGTGGTTGGGGATTAGCTCTTGCATGATCTTTGTGCTTAAGGGTGGGTCGGCATTAAAGCTGAGCACACCATCTTGAATCGAGGTTTGGTTGTGCAATGCATCGAATCGTTGGTTCATCTTTTGTAGTTTTTGGTCCACGTTGGCATCCCGAGCGGTGTAGGCTTCAAGTGCTGGGGTGGAGTCCTTCTTGGACTATGGAGTAGGAGATCGTCTTCTTTCTTGGTTAGGGCTTCTGCGTTGGCTAAGCCGACTTTGCCTCTCCCATTCTAGGCTACACGGATGAGGTTGAGGTGGTGCTGGCTGAGGCACCTCTTGAGGTGCTGCGTTAGTGTGCTGTATTGCTTGAACTGCTGCAACGAGAGTTTGCACCTGCTGAATGAGTAGGTCAAATTGGTTGGGGTTCACCCCTATGACTGACTGTGAGGGAGGTGGCACTTCGGATTATTGAATCGGCGCATCGGTGTTAGCAAGGACCTTGACGGTCAGACGGTGCATCTCGACTAGCCTCGAGGCAATGGCGTTAGAACAATGCAATGAGGTTCTTTTGCACAGGGTCATGATGATTGGTTGCTTGCTCCTTTTCGATATGGACTATGAGACAAACCCTTCCTCTAGCACCAACCTGTTGCTGCTGGTCTTTTGGTCAAGGTCAGCTCAATTGAAGAAAGAATGTGGCTGGTGCTGGGCGGCGACTGCTTGACCTACAAAATAAGTTTCTAGCCGAAGTGGGCTCCAGTGGAGATCCTTCGACGCTCAACTCAGAAAACTAGGGAATAGGAGGGAAGGAGTGAGTAGAAAGAGGTGAGAGCATATCCTGGGGGTCCCTTTTAGCCCTTTATGTATAGGCTGGGGTAGAGGTGCTGTAAGGAGGAAGGAGAATGGGGTTGTTCCTCTTGTCTTGTCGGACAAGATATGTCCATTATTTTTTACCTTACCTATCCGCGGCAAGCTGTTACCATGGATTTCAAGATTTTTCCAATCTGCACAATTTAGGTAGCAGTTCAAAAGTAAATGTTACTAAGTACGTCGCTTGGGTCGGTTGGAAAAGTACCTCGGATCAGTCAGGACCAAAGGTGGGCCACTTTCGATCCAACTAGGATAGCAAGGAGGCGTTTATCGATCCACTTGACTCGTGGTGGTAGAAGATGGAGCACTGATCTTCCTTTGAGGGCTGTGAATCCTGTTCTAATTGATATCTAAGCCGATCTAGAGGTGGCTAGATCTAACCATTGTCTAGTCGATCAGGAGATGGCTGGATCTGATCAGTGTCTGGCCGATCCAAAGATGATCGGATTTGATTGATGTTTGGTCAATCTGGAGATGGTTGGCCTAGATCTAGTCTTTAGGAGCTTGGCCTTTAGGGGTCAACTTTTTAGATCTCGGCCTATGGAGCTTGGCCCGTAGGTGTTCTATCTTTGGGAGCTCGACCTTCACCTCTATCTCGGGCTTGGTGGCTCGACCTTGAGCTTGGTAGATTAGCCTCGGGCATCATCTTGGTTTTGACCTCAGGCTTGGTAGCTCGATCTCTGGCATCACCTCGATCTCTACACCTCATGAACTTGCTAACCTGCGAAAAAGGAGAAGAATGATGGATGAGGGCTTGAGAGCCTCTTACTATGAGATCTTGGGCTATTGGGGATTCTCCCTTTCAGAGCCTATCCTCATGGGATCTCCTTGATCTTATTTATATAGACGAGGAAGCACGGATCCGTCATGATTTGGAGATAGAAATCGAGAGATTCCCATAACCTTTTTCTTTATTTGATTTCAAATTTGCTGCAATCTCCTTCCTTGTTTGGATTCTGCCAAGAATTCAAATTTTGAATTTAAATCTTTTCTTGCCACATGTCCATTCACGATCAATGGACTGATTTCCTCCCCATATCATACACACACACACACACTATACATATATGCATACACACACACACACACACACACAGATGCATATATAGATGTAGGTATAGATTATATGCATTTATCCTATATATATGTATATATATTGATATATATGTGTACTGTGTATATCTATATATATACACATACATATACAAATATATACACCTGTAAATAGAGCTATCATCTGCGCATCCACACAATGACACTGTTAGTCCTGAATGGAAGATGGGAGGCCTACCACCAATGATCTAGTAAATTGGATGTCATCTACTATTTTTAAACTGCTTATTATCAAAAATTATATGAATTTGTGATTCCTAGACTATGCATCTAGTGGTCAAAAACATGCTTTGTTTCATGTTATTTAAACTCTTCATTTATGATCACCATATGCATAGGCTAGGAATCTGTAAATCTCATGAGTTTTTGATAGTAAGCATTTTAGAGATAGTAGATCACATCCAACAGTTCAGATTATTGGTGCTTGGTCCCCTTCATGGTCTGGACTGACTTCAAAAGTGCTATTATGTGGGCAGCCATACAATAACTCTACATATATATGCATACATAGTATATATAGATATAAACAAGGTCTGTAGTACCGAGCTGTACCATACTGTATCAAGGTTTTCATTATATATATGAGTCAAACCAGTCTGTATTGGTCCGAACTGAGTGGAATCACCCTATACCATGTGATATTGCTTGAAATCGTGTTGTGTATCACACCATCCTGATCTGTATCGCCCAACTTTGAATGGTACTATGATAAAAAGTGAGAAGAAAGGGGCTAGGAGTTGTCTCGGTACAGGATGCATACCATACCATATTGTATTGAACTGGCAATGTACCGACGTGTACCTAGTACCAAGATCGCGGATATTGGGTACATGATATAGATACAGATATAGATATAGAGATAAAAGTTATTTTCTGCTGTTTTAAAATTTTTTTGAAATCTTAGGTTTCTGTACTCTAGGATTGTATGTTACTGTTGCTTTATGATCGCCAGTGATTGAAACTTTGCTGTTGAAATTAAGTGAAAACGCGTAGGAGAAAATCCGTTCCATCCTTGTTATAATTTGCTGAAGCTAAACTTGTTTCTGTTTACTCTTTGTGAAAGCTGTTGTTGAAAACAGAAAACTGGTTCACTTTTCTGAAATTTAAATCTTTTTCAGTCTTCTTGTTTCTAAAGTTATGAAACGAAATCCTGATTTCTGAAATCTATTTTCTAGCTACTGTTTCTGTTTCTGTTTCTGTTTCTGGTAATAGTAGCTGTTTTCAATTTGTTTGTTTGTTGTTTCCCACTTTTGTTGGCTGAAATTATTACAGAATTGTTAGAGTTAATACTCCTGGTGTTGAAATTCAAAATTTGATATTTTCTTTCTTAAGTTGCACTTTTTATTTCTTAAAGCACAAATATTTGTTGCATCGAAATTTCCATGATATAGCATTAGAGTTAGATTAGTCTCTGTTATCATAATCCTGCAAAACCATAAACTAAGATAACTTATTATTAAAATTTGAACTTACAATTGTTGTAATACTAAAACTTTTATCGTCAAACAGAACTTGAAACCAAAACCCATTAGTCTATATTTCTCATTATTGGAACTTAGGGTGTTATCTTAGCTAGAAAGATTGATTTTGTCCTTGTACTGACTCACTAGAGACATCTTGTAGAATGCACCATTTGTTTGAAACCTTTCATAATCTAGTTTGAAAACTAAATTAGTCCTTTCTACAAGCTAAGTTTATGATTGTTCAAGTTTATACTCTTCTCCTATTTAAATTTATGGCCTCCTTGGAAGACTCAGTGCCAAACCAAGAAATTTGATTGGTCATCGTGTAGGAGGTGGCAGAACTAGGTGAAGTACTAGCTCACCCCTCCAAGCTTGGTCTAAGCCAACTTGGACCCTTCACCTAGTAATGAGTCTACTAGAGAGTCAAACCCACCTATTCATGTTCTTGCTCATCATGAATAGGTTCTACACGTCCTATTACTCGTTGCTGTCAGAGACCCTCTTTGAGCTTATCCTCCCACTATCTCTATCTTGGATAAACTATTTTCTAAAAGATAATATGACGGGTTATAATCACATTGTGATCCTTTGGAAAAAGGTAGTATGCCCAAACTCTTTAGGATACCCAATGAAATGAGTTCTCATAGACCTGACCTCTAACTTGTCCTGCTTGCTGTTATTGATACGGGTTGAACATCCTCAAATCTTGAAATGATCAAGATTCGATTTCTTATCTTGTCATATCTCATACAGTGTGATATGAATGGATTTAGAGGACATCTTATTCAACAAGTAAATTTAGAGCATGTCTCTAAAGAAACAAAGATAATCAGGAAAGTTCATCACGGACTGGACCATATCTCATATAGCTCTATTCCTCCTCTTAAATACCCTGTTGAGCTGAGATTTACTAGGAGGGGTCCATAGTAAAACTATGCCATTTTCTTTAAGATAATCAAAAAATTTCCTATTTAGGTATTGCCTCCTCAATCTGATCGAGGTACCTTTAGGATTTTTCTGGTTTACTTCTCTACTTCATATCTGAACTCTTTGAATTTTTTAAAGACATCAGATTTGTATCTCATACACATATCCATACCATAACTGATCATCGGTAAAGGTAATGAAGTAGAGATAACCTTCCTTATCTGGCTTATCAAATGGGTCATACACATCAAATGTGCATCAGGGCAAGTATCTCAATGGTCCTATCCCCTTGTCCCATAAAAGGCAGCTTGATCATCTATCCTCAAAGAGATGATACACAGACTAGATATGACTCAGTCGTCAATGAGCCCAAAAGCCCATATTTCTTCAATTTGTTAATCATTTCTTCTTCTATGTGATCTAGCCTAAGGTACCATATATACTTCAAGTTTATCTCAACTATGGATCTCTAAGATCAATGGCACTCACTGTTTGCTCAAATAAGTTCACAGATGCATCACCATGCAAATGATAGAGACTCTCTAAGAACTAAATCCAAACGATAATCGCAGAAGTTAGATGCCTACGACCACAGTGCAACACTTGCCTTATTGCCGACTCGAAGGATTACTTCACCTTCTTTTAGTCCTTTGCATTCTCTTAGACCCTGTACTAAAGTGCATAAACAGGCACTAGAGTCTAATACTCAATTGGGAGAAGAAGAAACCATAAGGACTGTTTTGAGCAATTTCGACATGCCTTCCCAAGGTGTGTCCTTTCTTTAGGCTCTTTAGGTATGTTCCTCTGAACTTTTCTAGGTTCTTTAATTACCAACATTTTGACCAATCCAAATAAGATGCTATTAGGGTTATTCATACGGTAGTTTACCATAAACTATCCATACAAAATAGGAAGGGATTGCATGATCAAATCTATTAGCAATTCCTTATGCATGGCTATGTCGAGTTTCTCAAGCTCCTTAATGTCTTTGATCATTGTCAAACAGTGATCATGGACTGACCGCCCATTGTGCATCTTATGCGCTGCGCGACTCTGATCATCTCACAACTTTTGCAAATAAATCAGCATGTCGTTGGTAGTGTACATGTTTTATGCACGTATTGCAGTTCATCACGCATGGACTCTAATTTATAGCACCTATCTCTATTGTCATTGTCTATCCACTTGTCAAGTATAGTTCGTTGATTATGGATTAGGCGGACTAATAACATAGGGATAACCTGGTTGAGAGCATGGCTTAATTTCTAAAACTAAGAACAATTTTAGGTTACTGAGCTAGTCTATGTAATTGGTCTCGGTTAAACAGTTGATATTTAGGATTCGAGCTAGAGGGTTAGAAGCTGGCATAATAAACCGTAGAGAGTAAAGATTCTAATTAGATGTTTGTACTTGTTTATGATTTGTTCTAGAAATTTTAAGAACAAATAGATTTCTACTATTTTATCAGATCCCTCATACTCCCTGAATGGAGAAACGAAAACTCTAATGTGACAATTAGATTTCTAGTGGGTGCTGTTGTCCCACCGATGCCGTGCACCTTACTTGACAGATATTGATAACACGCATCGATGCGTGGATAATTTGTTGTCCAGATACTTCTCTAAGCATGTTACAGCGACTTGGTCTCTAAGTCATATAGGCTCATCTAACAGATATTGATCACACTCCTTAGTTAAGTCTGATCCACCGTTCACAAATAGGTGCAAAGCCGTCTTTGAGTTCCTCACCTCACAGATATTGGATCTAATCCCATCCTTGTCTTGGAGCAATTCTTTGCTAATAGAGTGGTTGTGTGTTTCTGGTGCGACTGAACCATTGCGACCAGTCACGAAAAATCAACACCAGTAGCATGCCTGTATATCTACAACGGTGGAAGATCTCTAGGCTTAATATTTATGGGAAGATTTGGTTCAGAGCTCATCTAATCAGTTATCACATGATTGATTTAATTGGCATAGGCTAAACCAAATCACCAAGCAATCATATTCAAGATTTAATCTTCCAAATTAACTAGATAAGTGAAGATCGATGGGAGGCTCTCCTTTGATAGGATCAAGAGTTCTAATTAAATAACCACCTCTCAATTACTTATCTTAGACACCAATTGGTCAATTAATCCAAATAGATTAGCTGAAGCGAGTTAGGCTCAAGCCATTTAGCTGAATTAGGTCTTTAGGTTGATCGATTCTATATATGGGTGTCATTCGATTCGATCAACAATAATTGTATGATTTTAAGCTCAATTGACCTAATCCTAATCAATACTTGGCTCAGTTTGATCAATCACTAAATCGATTTAGACCCATTATATGACCTAATTTGATCTACCCATGTCCAATCCCTCATGCACAAATACAAATTTCAGATCTTAAATCTAAATTTTTAGATCTAAATTCTTTGCATGTAAAATAAGTTTTTGATCTCAAAATAATTTTAAATCATGCATGCTATCATATATCATATATATATATATGAATAAATTCAGATCATAGAAACTAATTTTAGATATAAACATACAATCATATATCACATACATGAACAAAATTTAGATTATATAAACTAATTTCAGATCTAAGCATGCTTTCATATATCATATATTATAATCAAAATCAGATCTCGAAATCCTTTTCAGATCTAAATTAAATAGGTATACATCTCATGTATGATTAAAAATCAGATTTTGAATTTTTTTTTCAAATGATGCATGTTATTTTCATATATATGAACCCGTGGCTCTGATACCATTGTTGGGATTTTATAAGGTGCTTGTATATGTGGATTTCAAAATTTTTTCAAAATTAAAATGCATCAGAATATTTTATTGAAATATTTTTAATCATAAACATGCATACATTATATGTAGACACATAAAGATCTAGTTCATATGCAGAAAATTACGTAATTTGATTTTTAATCTGAAAAATAAAATATGCGATTAGATCGCATATCTGTTTCGTTTTTCCATCTTCAAATTTGAATCTTCATCACGAGTCGATCTTCACCTGTGAAGCGGTGATCTTGGATGTCTTCCAGATCCTTTTGAAGCCGCACAAGCGTCTGGCTTCTACGGATATCCACACAAGGTTTTGATCTGATCAGAAGCTTTTGATCTCACAGGGGTGCTAGCTCTCTTGCAGAAATCGTATCTTGACGAGAACTCTTCTTTTCTCTTAAGACTCTTAGAGAAGAAGAATAGGAGGATGAAGAACAAGAAGATTTTCTTCTTTCTTCCTAAAACCTACGCACAAGATCCCTCCGCTAGAGATCTAAAGAAGAATCCTTTCTTCTCTTTTCTTCCACACATGAGAGAATCTTTTCTCTCATCATTTTTTACGCTTCTAAGAAGAACTTTTCCTCTCCAAAAATCAACACATAAGAAGGAAGACTCTTCTTCCTTTCTTCAGCCCATGAGGAAAACCCTCTTCCTCACTTTTTCTCACGCCAAAAAGGAGGAACGATTCCCCTCTTTTTCAGCCCAAGAGGAAGACCTTCTTCCTCTCTTTTTCTCAGACCAAGGACCCTAGATTTCTGCATTAAAAATCAGCAGCCAACCAGCTATTTTCACCGTTGAAAAGCCATAAGAAACTCACGCCCAAGAGCCCTCTTTTATAGCATGGAATCAGATTTTGAATAGGAGTTAAACTCCTAATTTTATGGCGTATAGGAGAGGGGCGTGTGTGCATGATTTGGATAGACTTTGGGGCGGCCTCCACTTCATACAAATATGGCGTGTAATAAAGATGGGACGCACAAATTTTTTTCAGCATGAATGTCTTCATGCCAAAGAAAAATAGCATGGAGATATGTTGGGCGCAAATCCAAGTATGGCGTGGGATAGGGTAGGCGACCAAGATCATGTGGATTCCTAGTCAAACTAGAAAATCTTGATTCTTGGCAAATCCCTAACTAACTCTTGGACCAATCCTAACTAAGAAATTAATTATAACCAAATAACTAATCAAGTTCTAGCCCAATTAGGCCCAATCCAATTAGGAATTAGTTAGGTTAAACCCCATCAAATTAGGGATTGATTTCTTGGATATAAGGTCATCTCATAACCAATAGGGTTTGATCCAATCAAACTAAACTAAATTAAATTGAATCAAATTCAATTAAATTTGATTTGAGTCCCATAGCTCAATCATATTGAGCCCTATTACAATCTAATTGCAAATTAAATCCTCCGACAATTCACTAACCCTTAATGAATTGAACATTGTAATTTTTGCATTAATTATCAATCAAATTGATAATTAAATCTTTACTGTGATTCATAATCGTAACTCAACCGTCTGATTAATTAAAAGTCTCTTTTGTATGTGATCCCATAGATTTTATTTGTTTGATAATTAAATCTTTACTGTGATTTATAATTGCAACTCAACCATCTGATCAGTCAAAATCTTTTTTGTATGTGATCTCATAGATTTTATTCTGTCTGGTAGTGAGGTATATTGTAATCTCTATTATAATATCATCGAAACTCTTTTCAATGGGTTGGAATCATTTCAACTCTATCCATCAAGTATCATTGATCGTCAAGATGATGTTCATAGGCCTCACAATCCATTAGTGACACCTAGCAGTATGTAGTGGCAATCTAGCAGAATAAAAAATGATATCTGATTAGTCAAAAGTTTTTTTGTATGTGATCCATAGATTTTATTCTATCTGGTAGTGAGGTATATTGTAATCTCTATTACAATATCATCGAAACTCTTTTCAATGGTTGGAACCATTCCAACTCTATCCATCAAGTATCATTGATCATTAAGATGATGTTCATGGGCTCCACAATCTATTAGTGACATCTAGCAGTATGTAGTGGCAATCCAGCAGAATAAAAAATGATAAACTTCTAGGTGCAGTTATTATGTGATACAGTTCCTCTATTGTGAGTCCCGACTTGACGGAGGTCAAAGATAACTTGTCAAATCCCATCGTCAGTCATATGTAAGATTTATTTGACTGGGGTTTATACTGTGAATATCCATGAAAACTCTTTTTCATCAATCACACTGTCTTGGCTAAGGATTTTTGAACTCAGTCTCATAAATTATATAGGACTACTTTTAGCTAAGGTCAATAGATCTCATCTAGATGTACATCCTGCTCCTATGGTGGACTAACTATCGCCAACATCCAAGGACTTATTGAGGTCATGTTTTTGTGTAGTCAAACTCCAGCAGCCTCATTGTGAGTAATCGTGGCACCGTAGATCAAAGGATCAGTCACACTACTGCAGCATCGAGAAAGTCACTAACGAGTGAGCAGACATCCATGTGACTTCTCGTGTTAGTCATGCTCAGTGCTAGTTGTTCTCTAACAACCACCTGTACTCTCGCTCCAGTGTCCATACACTGCAGACTCGAGGTTCATTTATCCGAAGTGATCAGTGCATCAGTCCATCTGGATCAACTACCATCTCCATGATGATTCTATAACCAGGAGCAATTTAGGAATTAACCATCAATGACACATACCTCAAATTCTCAACTCTTTGAGAATATGTGTCACCATCTTATTAATACCTTAGACGATTCATGGACATGTACAATATGAATGGTTATTAAATCTGTCTGTTAAGTACAAAATTGTCTTAGAAATATGATATGCGTCAGCCAAGATTGGCTTTTAGGGCATACATCTAACACCAACGATCAGTTCGGCATGATATGGATCCGTATTTGCCATTATGTGGTAATCGAAAACATGGAGAAGAAGGGGAGGAGAAAAGAGAGAGGAAGAGAGGGAGAGAGGGGGGAAGGAGGGAGGAAGGGGTGGGAGAGAGAGGGGGGAAGGAGGGAGGAAGGGGTGGGAGAGAGGAGGGGGCAAGGCTTATCAGTGATGGCTTAGGGGAGGAGCCAGTAGTGTGATAGTGATGGCTCTCAAACCATGGTCTGGAAACAAGGTCAGTTCCTTCGCCAACTCCTGGCTTTGATCCACCAAACCCTAGATCTGCCCCCTCCACATCCATCAACAAATCCAAAAAACCTCCAATAAATACACAAAATCAAGGGATCTTGATAGAGGTTTGGTCGCTATCTTCGTGATCTGATGAATGTGTGAGAGAGAAGGGGGCGATGGTTATGCAAGAAGTCTCGAGGGTGGGATGTGGAGCTCTTGAACTTTTGTGAGGTTGGAGGAGGTGATGAACCATCATGAGAATCTTATAACCAAGCCGTTTTAACAATCCAAGTCATCTTTGTAATTAAACTAGGGTGATTTTATAGGGTTTATAATCGAACCAAGTGAACCTATGAACTGTTCCAACATGGTGTTGGTTCAGATAGGCTGAACCAGCTGGTTTGGTCAGTTCGGCAAACGATGCTTAGGAGTGTGCCATTCTTTGTATGAAAACAATCACTAATTGAAGTCTTATTCTTGTTGGTGAATCCATTTGGTGATCCTAGTCTTGTCCATTGTTATGTAGATCTTGCAATCTTCTTGCAAGAAGGGAAAGGAAACAATGGATCAGAAAATTAAAAGTTAATATGCAGGTTGGGTGAATCATTTGCAGAAAATTAAATAAGCATGTATCATTTCAACAATGCCATTGTAATGAATTTTTGAACCTGTTAGCCATTTCTTTCTAATGTGCATTAACTTTCATCCTGGTAATACTATGATAGAGGGGATGATTTGAAAGGCACACTCTGGACTCAAAATGGATTGTGAAGTTATACTTAAGGCAAAACCAAATTATTGATTTAGCTTGTGCAATGAATGTAATGTTTATGATTTGTCGTTAGCTTCAGCAAAAATTATTTTGATCCCAACTCACTTGGAAGCAATATAGGTTAATTGATTGGGGCATCTAGTGCAACTAAGGGGGATTTCCATTTCATAGGCTCAATATGATGTCTGCAGCAAATGTACAGATTTTTTTCGCCCTTTTTTCTTTTGACTTGGGGATGGGGATGCTAGGTGGTGAGCAAGGTGAGTTTACAACCATGGATTTGCATATCAGTGTACACAAACTAGTATGGTATGGTGTATGATATAGTGTTGATACATATACATTGTTTTATAACAAGCTTATTTTTTTCTTAAAGAAAAGAATAACTTCATTAAGTTACACTGGGGCAATGTGACTTGAACTGTATTTATGTGACTTCAGTCCCTCTCTATATGTATGGTACAAGTACACCAGATTCCAAGCTAGTAGGCTTGAATCTTAAATCCTTGGTTATGACAAGATGTTGAAACATAAGGTCTAAGAAGTATTTTGAGAGCTCTTTTTGGGTTATCTTAGAAGAACTCATGAGGTAAGAAAATAGCACAGGGCCCATGTGGATAATGAAACCTTCTTGTGATATGTTTTACTTTGTGATTTGAATCCATAATTTGTTTAATCTTCTTTCTTAGATTTTGTTTTTTTGTGAGGTTTGTCTTTTATCCTAAAGCAAGGATCTAAAAACAAGTACGGATACGTATCCCTATCTGGTTCCAAGTTGGTATGGTATTGGGATTCTTTCATCCCAACACTTGAGATAGGCCAGTACTTGATAATATACTAGGATGCATCCAAACCTCTTTACCTCTATTTTAAATTTTTTAATTATTTATTTTTGTTGATTTTAATAATTTTAAAGATACCTTTAGCATTTTGAATAAGCTTTTTGAGCCTCTTAAATGGGCATGGTACTTGTTGGGTATAAAATACCCTCAGCCGAAGTTCTCA
>KE505925.1:99448-120088 GCA_000441515.1 Elaeis oleifera | reverse complement strand
AAAAAAATCGAAAATCGAAAAAATTGCGTACCGGTACCGAACCGGTACGCCTGGGCGTACCGTGTGTCGGTACGGTACGGTACCGATACCGTACCGTACCGGTCCGGCACCGGCACGCCGTCCGGTACCGGTACAGCGAACATTGATTAGGAGTAAATTAATATATCTCATACAAAGTTAAATAAGTTATATCATGATCCAAGCAACATCAAAATCATCTACACATGATACACATACCAATATATATAACATATCCACCATCATACTGGTGATGATGGAAAGGGATCCATACAAATTATTTATCTTTATCATTAGCATATGATATATGTATGTACAAAATATCCATAATCATGCAGGTGGTCATGTTTAGGGATTGTTACCTCTATTGGCAGTGCAACCAATTTAGTATCACAATTTGGTTCGTAGATCCACCTAATGCATTCGGTTAACCTACAATTAATATCCGACATAATAAAATTTAGAAATCAACTTCACTAATTTAAATAATTAATTGTTATTTTTTAATTTTCTAATTTCCAAATCTGATTTTTCAACCTTAACCTAAATCTAATCCTACGGTTTGTACAGCCCAATCATAGTAGTGAAATTAAAGAAATAAAGGTCTAGAAGTTACCTTAACTGGTGGGTCAAAGAGAGACCCTTCTGGATTTGGATTACTATCCACCTATACATGATCAAATCCATCCTAATTAGGAGGATAATCCTGGTTGAAAGAGAGGATTAGGGACTTTGGTCATGGGTCCAGGGTGGTGATCCTGGTCCTAAGGGTTAGGGATTTTGGTTGAAGATTGGATTAAGGTTAAGGTGGAGAATGACCTTTGATTGGTGAACATAAGGTGAGAGAGTGTAGGCTACGTTCAATCCGAATCACGAAAAGAGGAATAGAGAGAGGAGATAGAAAGAGAAAGATAGAGAGAATAGAGAGAGAGATAAAGAGTGAAGGGAGAGGAGAGAATGAGAAAAGAAGAGAAAATAGGGCCTCGAGCTTGTATGCCCAAGAGGAGAGAGGGAGAGAGAGGAAGTGAGGAGGAAGGTGAAGGGGTATGGAGCTCACAAGCAGGGTGGCTGTGGTCTTTGATGACATGTAGTGTTTCCCGTCGTTGGGTCTAACGCAGGATACTGGAGAAACAATGAAGGGGAAGTGATGGCAGCCTTGGTGGCTCCTGTCATAGAGAGACAAGGGGAGGTGGCAAGGCTCATTGGCAAGGTGCATGGTATTGGTAGTAGCAGAAGCTGCCAAGCGACAAGGAAGCAAGAATAGGAGGGGGGTCTAGCATGTGGCAACCAATCACATTCTCTGGTTGAGGGAAGGGGTGATGGCAATGGCAAGGTCGCAATAGGAGGATGTTGAAGGAAGGGATAGGAGGCTTTTAGTGGCCTGAACGGGAGAGAGGAGGAAAAGTAGAGGGGAGGCGGCAGCCTTGCCCTCCTTCCAGTCACCTTAGTGCTAGGTAACAGCATCCCAAGGAGATGAGGCTGTCGATAGGTGCTCTCGATAGCGTGGTGTCACAACCGGGCACCCCTCTTGACACCATGCCATAATAAGGTGATTCCTGTTCACTTGGTGGAGACGATCCCCCCTTCTCCTTGCTATGTGATGCATCTAGCTTGACCAATCCCCAATCAAGGCCGGCTCATGATGGTCCTCACAAGACATGAGAGAAGCATTTATCTAACAAGGATTTAGATGAAGGATGTTTAGTTTTAGATGATTGTTAGGTATTGTGCAAAAGGTGAGACAGGGTTATCTGAGTTACTTTTAAGGTTTGCTAAGCTAGGGTAAATGAGTGAGGGAACAAGAATCAACTCTGCATTTTGATGAATTTCATCAAGGAAAGTGCGATTATACTTATCTTCCTCTCTCACCCCACTTCTCTCTCTATTGTTCTTCACCTTGTCTCTCTCTTTCTCTCTGTCTCTCGTGTTATTCTGCATATTTTAATATTCAGATCCAGTCCAGATCACAAAGTAGGATCTGATTACTCTCCTCCTTTTCCTTCCTTTGTATCCATCCATCCTTGTTTGCTTCCTTGTCGTGTTTTCCTTCATATCCTTCCTCCTCTATGATTTTCTATACCCTGATTTCAAAATGCATCACATGTATCTATTAAATAGTTCTCCAAAATTATCTTTGGACTTTGGGTGCCTTTTCTGAAATTCCAAGTCATCATTTAGCTTGCTCCCCTGGAAGTTATTTTGGATTTCTTATTGAATCATCTCTCCATTTGCTTTTCCTCTCCAATAGATTTTTCTCCATTTCTTTGACATTTTGATTAAATTGTTTCTTAAGTTCTTAACTTTTTGGTTATATCTTTGCTTAGTCTGATGTTTTGATACTTATTACCATATTTGGGACATTTTGTGCTTTTAGGATACATTCTCGTGGTAACCATTTACACATGATTTTTTTTCTTTGCAGCTGGGGTGGGTCAAGTCGACCAGACTTTACATGTAAAAGCACAGAAGGTTTGTGGGCCACTTCTTTTGAACTAATAAATCATGTTATTTGCACCATTGGGTTATTTGAAACTAATTAGTGGTCCAATAATATTTAATTTCATAATTTATTTATTTCTGTTAATCAAATGTCAAAACTAGTTTCAACATTATCCCCCAAATGTAATTCTATAAGAATCTGATTGGTTTTACTGAGATGTCACTAGTAACAAGCTTCCAGTAGATGTTAAACTACTATTCTTTAGTTGAAAAGGGCTTATAGTGAATTGTAGCTGTGGGGATTCATGCTAACAACAGGTGTCATGATTTTCTTTTGGCAACCTTCTCTTAAAGCTTAAACTGCAATTAGTTATAGAAAAGGGTGCACTATGGATTTACCCATGGTTATGCATGTTAAAAACAACATATTTCTCTTTAACAATAAAATTAATTTATCTCAAGTTGGAGGAACGTGGAAATTGTCTCTGTTATATAGTTTGGTGAATAATATGACTTCACTTGAGTACTATCTATACAACCACATAACAATCGACAAGTAAGACCCATGCCGAAGAATGCCTATGTACAACTTACATGTGGCTTGTGCATATTGTGATCTATATAAGGGCCTTTGCATGGGAATAAAGTCAATGAACAAATAAACATATTGCTTGGTACCGCTGACACTTAAAAGCACACCTCTTTCCTCACCTCCCCTAATGGTGAATTCAACCAAGAGTTAGTGTAAGTGCTTGAGCTGGTAAGGATGGACCAACCATATGGTAGCTAAGATTTTTATCAAGAAGGGAAATAGTATAGCATTAAAATTTGGCAAGAGACGAAGTGTTTAATCTATTCAATGATGGCTTGGAAAAGTATTCAAGACGTGCAGCCTTTTTCTGGTAGGAGGAAAACTTCCACATTTGAGCAATCATACAGCCACTAGCATCAGCATGAACAAGGTAAATAACTTGTTAGGAAATTTAGATAACCAAATGTGGGGCCTCATGTGGTGCTTCCAAGGCTCAGGGGATCAAGGCTAAGGCCAAGGTCCAAAGTCCATGAGGTAGTCATCGGGTTTTTAGGGCTAGTTTGGGCCCTAAGGTGAGTGAGGTTCAGGAGACTTGAGCCTTAAGGGTCTGACTTGTATTGAGCTTGGTTTGAGTCCTAGGTAGGTGAGATTTGATGAAATCATGGGTATACATGGGTTTGGGTTAACACAATCTCACATCAAGTTAGCCAAGGAAGTTTTATGATTGGGTCACATTGATCTTGTATAAATACTTTTGTATTTAAGATTTGATTTTGAACCAAGAAATAGAAATCACTTTCTCCCTAAATATTCTCTCTCTTCCTCTCTCTCTTTCTCTCTGGTTGTCGTTCCCTATCAGGGAAAATCGAAAGCCCTAGCCACCATCTCCTAAGAGGGGAAGGAAGTAGATACGCCTAGGATTCCTAACGCCCATAGGAATCCTAGCGCCAAGCCTTTGCTACCACCCCCCTTTGTTTCCTCCTTTAAGTTGCTGTCCCAATCTTGTTCCAAGTCTTCATCAAGGTTCCAGCAAGTGGTGTTTCTGATTTGATGGCAAGGAGGAAGGTTTTAGGAAGTTGGGAGAAGTTTGAAGACTTCTAGTCGCCAACAAGTTCCAGCAGCTGCATGCTTTTGTTCTCCAATTTGTTCCTGCCTCTTCCAACGCGTTTCATCAGTTGGTTGGTAGTAGGAGGATCTCCACATGCCTGGGATCGTGTCATAACAATTGGTATTAGAGCTCTTGTTGTATGGAGGGAGAAGGAGAAGCCAGAAGTTGAAGATCTTCAAAAACTGAAATTTCAGCAATGATTCTATCAGGATATTTCTCAAATTCCTTGAAGTTTTTATTGTGTTCTGGTTTGGATCCAGCCATGGGAAGCAACATGAAGATTGATTTCGAGAAGTTTGATGGGAAAAATTTTTCATGTGGAAAGTTTGGATAGAAGATCTCCTAGTTCAAGTAGATTTGGATCTGATGTTGGAGAAGTCTGAAGGGATGTCGGATAGTTAGTGGATATCCTTGGAGAAGAAGGCTTGTTTCATAATTAGAGGATGTTTGGTGGATGCGACGCTTTATTCGGTGTTAGAGGAGAGGACCCCGAGAGGTTTGTGGTCGAAGTTGCACACCATGTATATAGAAAAAACATGTGCTGAGCTGATGTTGAAGAAGAGATTGTACAGTCTTCGGATGCAGGAAGGTGGAGATGTCTTGAGTCACATTCAGAAATTCGATCGGATGTGTAATGAGTTGCTCAACATGGGGGTGAAGATGGAGGAGGAAGATAAGTCGTTGCTACTGTTATGCTCGCTGCCCCTTCCTATGATCCATTGGTGATGACGTTGCTCTACGGCAAGGAGACCCTAGAGTATGAAGACATGGTCTTGGTGTTGCAGTCTAATGAACAACGAGAGAAGTTGACCAAGGTACTCCCAAAAGGGCTTAGCCATGGGGGAGAGATCAAAAAGAGGAAAGAAGAGGCAAGTCAATGGGATGGTCCAAATTTCGGAAGAGAAGTAGGAAGGAAGCCAGGTGCTACAAGTGCAACGAGATTGGGCACTTCAAATGAGATTACTTGCAGTGGAAGAACAAAAAGGGAGATAAGGATCTAATGTGCTGAGTACGATGGCTGATCAGGAGGTGGAGGACGATCTCTTGGTGGTATCAAATGGTCACAGGCGATACACATATGTATGTATCCTGGATTCAGCCTGTTCGCATCACTGCACCCCAAATTGATTTTGGTTCGTGACATACACCAAGATTGATGAGGGAGCGTGACACTTGGAGATGATCACCTATGCAAGGTCGTTGGTATTCAGAGCATTCGAATGAGGATGTTTGATGGGATGGTGCGAACTCTCAAATGTGAAGCATGTCTCAGAATTGAAGAAAAATCTGGTGTCATTGGGCTATCTGGAGCAAAATGGTTACAGCTTTAGCAGTCATGTCAGAAGTGGAGTTTTAAATATCTCCAAAGGAGCCATGGTGGTGATAAGAGAAAGGAGGATGGAGAACAACCTCTATAGGATGGAAGGATCTATGGTGATCGGAGAATCGGATGTAGCAGTAGTAGCGCAGGACCAGTAGGGGCTCATCGATTGTGGTACTACTACCTAGGCTACATGGGAGATTGTGGATGGAGCTGAGCAAGCATGTCTGATTTCAGATCTGGATGGAGATATTTCAGAGGTATGTGAGCCATGTCAGATGGAAAATAGAGAAGAGTACAGTTTGCCAGCAGTTCAGCCCACAATGCAGCCCACTGGAACTAGTTCACACTGATGTGTGGGGATCGGCCCTGATTTCAGCCAAAAATGGGGTGAGATACTTCTTGACCTTCATAGATAATTTCTCGAGGAAGGTATGGGTCTACTTCATGAAGGAGAAATCAGAAGTCCACTAAATTCAAAGTGTGGAAAGTCGAGGTGGAGAAGAAGACAGGTTGGAGCTTGAAGTGTCTGCGGTCAGACAATGGTAGAAAATACACCAGTAGGAGTTTCAAGTTTTTGTGAGGAGTGCGGCATCAAAAGGCACTTCTTGGTGAGAGGGACTCTTTAACAAAATGGAGTGGCTGAAAGGATCAACAGAATCCTTCTGAAAAAGGCATGGTGCATGAGGCTGCAAGCAGGCCTTTCTAAGATGTTTGGGTTGATACAGTGGATGCAGCCTGTTATTTAGTGAATTAGTCATCTCACACAAAGTTAGATGGTGGTATTCCAGAGGAGATGGTTTGGAAGGAGGATTGGGCTGATGAGCCATCTAAGGATATTTGGGTGCATGGCATATGTGCACATCAATGCTGGTGAGTGGAGCAAATTAGACGCTAGGTCACGGAAGATGGTGTTCTTGGGATATCCGCAAGGAGTTAAGGGATACCGGTTATGGGATCCCTTGGAAAAGAAGGTCGTCATCAGTAGGGATGTCACCTTGATGAAATTCAGTTCTCCAAAGGCGAGATGGCATGGAGGAGAAGCAGATCTAGTAGGGCAGTGTTGGACAACTAACATCCTATTCTATTTTGCCACTTACAGGTACATTGGGAGGATTTGATATTCAGATGGAGCACTTTCCAAAGATATCTCCATAGGTGCAGAGAGCTCGGACGGATGAAAGAAGTCAGGAGGTCCAGCAGAAGCAGGCTGGACCTAGGACGGACATCGGAGTTGCACTGCACTAGTCCAAAGAACGTCATGTAACTGGAACGATATGACTTCGAGGAGACAGTGTCATATGCCTTGATGATAGCGAATGGGGACCCCTACACCTAGAGGAGGCTATGGAAAGTCAGGATAGAGAGAGGTGGGTCCAAGCAATGTTCGAAAAAATGCAGTCTCTCCATAAGAATGAGACGTGGCAATTGGTGCAATTGCCACAAGGGAAGAAATCCATTAGTTGCAAGTGGGTTTACCAACGTAAGGAGGGGCCTTCGGAGCAGGGAGGTATCAGGTTCAAGGCAAGCCGAGTGGCCAAGGGATACTCTCAAAAAGAAGGCATCGATTTCAGCGAGATTTCTTTCCTTCGTCAGGCATACTTCCATCAGGATGCTGCTGAGCATCATAGTAGTTCAGGATCTGGAGCAGATGGATGTCAAGACAGTGTTCCTCCATGGGCATCTGGAGGAGAACATCGACATGGAGCAGCCATCGAGATTTCGAGAGTCAGGAGCAGAAGGAAAAATCTGTTGTTGTAAAAATTACTATACGAACTAAAGCAGTCATCGAGGCAATGGTACAAGCGATTTGATTCTTATGTGAAGAGCATCGAGCTTTTCATATGCGAGTATGACTCTGGTGTCTATGTTAAATCTTTGGAGGATGGGTCTAGGATGTTCCTACTCTTGTATATGGATGACATGTTTATAGCATGCAAGAGTAAGAAGGTTGTACAGGAACTGAAGGCAGTCTTGTCTCGAAAGTTCGAGATGAAGGATTTGAGGCCTACAAGGAAGATCTTAGGTATGAAAATCTTCAGAGATCGAGCCAAGAGGATGCTGCATTTATCTAAGGGAGGCTACATCAAGAAGGTCTTGGAGAGGTTTGGGATGAAGGAAGCAAAATCGATGGAGCTGCCACTTGCCGGGCACTTTAGACTCTTGAAGATGATGTCACCACAGACTGAGGTGGAGGCTCAGGAGATGGAGAGTGCCGTATGCCTCTGGTGTGGAGAGCTTTATGTACGTCATGGTGTGTTGTAGGCCAAATATCGCCCATGCAGTGAGTCAGGTCTGCAGGTTCATGGTGCATCCTGACAGGGAGCACTGGCGAGCACTGAAGGAGACTTCAGGTACTTGGTGGGTACTGTTGGAGTCAGCATCTGTTATGGATAGCGAGGAGGTGCTGAGGGACTCCAACATTTCCAAGGCGTCTTGGGGGTTGATAGGAGGGTTCGTGGATGTAGATTTTGGTGGAGACGTGGATACCCGACGATTGACGATAGATTTGGTATTTAGCATGTTTGGAGGTTTCGTTTTGTGGAGATCGTGCTTGCAGCTCATCACGGCCTTATCCACCATTGAGACAGAGTACATCGATGTCACGGAGGCAGTAAAGGAGGCCCTATGGCTGAAGGGCTTGGCATTGGAGATGAACCTTGCACAGGAGGCCATTAGGGTGCACTGCGATAGTTAGTGTACTGTTACTGGCACATAACTGTCTACCATGCGCGGATGAAGCACATTGACATCAGGTATCACCGGATTAGAGAGCTTATGGAAGAAGGCGAGGTGGAGCTGGTGAAGGTCCACACTAAGGAGAATCTAGCGGATGACTAACGAAGGTACTTTCACGAGACAGCTTTCGAAGATGTGTGACACTGATGTACTTGATGGACAGGATGGAGTTGGCTGAGGTCTTGGGGTACCAAGGTTGAGATTGTTAGGCCTCATGTGGTGCT
Source organism: Elaeis oleifera (assembly GCA_000441515.1). NCBI lineage: Eukaryota > Viridiplantae > Streptophyta > Magnoliopsida > Arecales > Arecaceae > Elaeis > Elaeis oleifera. The sequence goes on along the minus strand of KE505925.1, from coordinate 111,707 downwards.
CCCAAGGCTCAGGGGATCAAGGGTAAGGCCACAGTCCAAAGTCCATGAGGTGGTCATAGGGTTTCTAGGGCTAGTTTGGGCCCTAGGATGAAAGGCTGTCCGTCTTTCGGGTCTTGAGGTTCAAGGGACTTGAGCCTTAAGGGCTGATTTGTATTGGGCTTGGTTTGAGTTCTAGGTAAGTGAGATTTGATCAAATCATGGGTGTATATGGGTTAACACAATCTCACATCAAGTTAGCCAATGGAGTTTTATGGTTGGATCACATTGATCTTGTATAAATACTTTTGTATTTAGAGTTGGTTTTGAACCAAGAAATAGAAATCACTTTCTCCCTGAATATTCTCTCTCTTCCTCTCTTTCTCTCTGGTTGCCATCCCCTATCAGGGAAACCCAAAGCCCTAGCCGCCATCTCCTAAGAGGGGAAGGAAGTAGATAGCGCTTAGGATTCCTAGTGCCCATAGGAATCCTAGCGCCAAGCCTTTGCTGCCGCCCCCCTTTGTTTCCTCCTTTAAGTTGCTGTCCCAATCTTGTTCCAGGTCTTCGTCAAGGTTCCAACAAGTGGTGTTTCAGATTTGACGGCAAGGAGGAAGGTTTTGGGAAGTTGGGAGAAGTTTGAAGACTTCTAGCTGCCAACAAGTTCCAGCAGCTACATCCTTTTGTTCTCCAATTTGTTTCCTGCCTCTTCCAATATGTTTCATCAGTTGGTTGGGGGTAGGAGGATCTCCACATGCTTGGGATCATGTCATAACACCAAAATCACCTAGTACTAGAAGAAGCCCTGATTTTAGCAAGGAAATTGGCTGGCTTTCTCCTCATGCATAGTATAAGAAATTCCATAGAACCAAAACAGCCTAGCACATAAATGATATCTCGAATATAAGGATCTATTTTGTGGCCTGACCAATGGTCTGCAGTACTGCCCTATTCCACTTGGTATGAGGCATACCATATCATACTAGTACCGTACCATACTAATATTGTACCAACATGTTGTCTTGTATTGTACCGACACTCAGTATGCTATCTCGTACCATATAGAATTACGTACCAACATTATAATAGGATGGTACAAATATTAGGGTTTGGTACCACAATGGCAAACCTTGGCCTATCTTCTTATCGAGGGAATGGTATTTTTTAAATCTCCTTCTACGCATATATATTAGGCTGCTAGTAGGAGGTAATGGCTTGTGAGGATTCATGGGCTATGGTTACCATAGTGATTGGTATTGACCTAGTTTAATCGAGAGGGCACCAATTTGAAGGATCCTCCTATGCAAGGACTATCTAACTATCCCGAACTGGGTGGTTTTAAGGCTTACAGAACCAGACCAAATGATAAGTAGGAAGGTTTGGCTGGGCAATCAGATTTGCCTTTTTTGAAAAAAAATAAGAGTGAAAACCCCTCTTCCTCTCTCTTACTCTCTCCTCTCCCAATCTCTTGATTTCCCTCTCCCTCTCCCACTCTCTCTCGATTAATGCTTCCTCAGCTATTGCCTCTCTCTCTTGATACTCTGCCGCCAATAGATTGGCTATGCCTATGATTATGCATTTACGCCAATGCCAAGCCAATGATGATTGTGGCTAGGGTTAGAGTTTTGGATCAATGCAAGAATGCCACCACCACTTCCTTTGGCTGTGATGAAGATCCTTTGCTGCTGCCTCCGCCATCCTGTCTCCACCGCCTCCCCCCTATCCTCCTTCGAATTGGTGCACCCATCAGACCAAGTGAATCCTCCTCCCTCTCTCCACCCTCTCCCTCTCTGTCTCCCTAGCTCTAGTTTTGGTACCTGTTGGTCATTCAAATCGGGCCTCCATTGGGCCGGGCGAGTACCCTTTCTCTCTCTCCTCCCTCTGGTTTAGTAATTATCAAGTTGGTATGATACATACAGGTATTTTACGAAACTATTCATCAATTGGTACGACTTATGGTACCCATTTGGCAAACCTTGCTCCTGTGTCCATTACAAACTAGAAAACTACTTTCAGGAGAGTTTGTTTTATGGAATCCATCAAGTTAAAGCTTCATAAACCCTTGTTGACTAGGATGTTGAGGGTGAACTTTAGATTAAGATGCATGTGGTAACTAGTAAATACCCAAATACAAAGATACTTGTTGGCTGTAATGGATCTTTATGATGAACAAAATGTTGATTGATTAGTTGAAAGACCCAAAGATAGCCTTCTCAAAATATACCCACATGGACGAAGGTGCTAACTGGTTCACTTGCTAAAGTCACGGGGTTTTGATATTAATGGCCTACATTTGAATCCTATCCTTGCCTGATTTTGCTTGTGCTTCTCATATCCGAGTTATTTGAGAAAAAGAAGAGGAAGAAGAACCACATGGATCTACTATCACAAGCCACGAGTCCAAATTGTTTTAGATTAAGTTCATTAAATCATTCCAAATTGTTTTAGATGAAGTTCATTTAAGCATTCTTTTTCTTCTTGTTGAAACATGTTGGCCTTTATGATAGCTTATGTGAAGAATGTTTTCCTTCATGGTAAAATTAAGAGGAAAATGTCCAAAATTCTAGAATCAAAATAGTAGGTTTGTAGAATATAGTTTGTGAAGGCCAGTTTGCAAAGATTCATGATAGGTGTTGTTAGGATGATAATACTTTGTTCAGTGATTGCGGAACCATCCTAAACCATTTGGTTTGCAACGTGCCAAATCATATCGATGGTGGATTGAGATAGTTCCGGTGTTCGAAACGAGACACCGACAAAGAGGGGGGAGGGAGAAGGAAAGAGAGGAAAAGAGAGAGTGAGAAGGGGAGGGAAGGAGAGGGAGAGCCTCTGAAGGCTATCGAAGGCCTATCGAGGTTGCTAAAGGGTCACTAAAGCCTGCAGCTGCTAGAGAGCTGGAGGAGGGCCAATGAGTAGGGTAGAGTTAAAGGAAGAGAGAGGGGAGGAAGGAGAAGGGAGAGCAAGAGAGAGCCTTCGAAGGCTCATTGAGTCTACTGAAGGGTTGGAGGTGATCGATCGAACAAGATGGTATCCCTATTTGTTTCTTTTTTGGAGGATATCGGATGAACTCGGCAATGCCCTTATCGACTTTACTTAATGCCGGATTTTCTTTTATTTTGCTGATATTGGGTGAAGTTGGTATTCCCAACCCATTGGAGACTCTCCCTCTCCCCTCTCTTTCCCTTCATCCCTCTCTCTCTTTTTTCTTCCTTCTCCCTCTCCCCTTCCTTGCCAGCCCTCCTTTGGCCCTCCAGTGGGCTCAGCAGCCCTTCGACGGCCTTAGTGAGCCTCTAGAGGCTCTCTCTCCCTCTCCCTTTCCTTCCGCCCTCTCTCTCTTTTCCTCACTTTCCCTCTCCTTTCGTCCTGCTATATCGGTTCATGCCCGGTATGGAATGGTACAAAGGCATATTGAACCATGCTGCTGGCCAACCAATCCTGGCTTTTGGTATCAGCACAGCATTCCTTGACCTTGTTACTTCGAGAAATAACACTTCTTTTGTCGAACGGCTGAATTCTAGTTCATCTAATTCTTGTTGTTGTGTCTGAAACTGATCTATATAAGATCGACAAGATTAGTTGTCATCAAGCTTTTATCTGGTAACTGGAGCTAGCCTAAGGAATTAAGGATCTTACGGTTATTTACCAATAGGGTTTGTCTGATGGAGTAAAATGTTTCCCTATATGTTTTGAAGAAAACATTTTAATAATTTGCATTGGAGTTGGAATTTTTGAGTACAAGTCAATAAATGTGTCTATGGGTCTAAAATTTGAAGTTTGATGAACTTTGAGGAATGCTACTGTTTCAGTTGCATGCCTGAACATTTGTTATCAAATTTGTTGGTCTGTGGTGATTAGGTACTTAGTGTATTTTTTCAGATTCCTTATTTTGATAAATAAAATATTTGAAACTATTTATGGGCTCCAGAAAGTTCCAATATTATTATCATTTGTAGATGTCTAGAGGCAGAAGCATGAAAATTGTAGGGATGCAGATGGGCCTGATGATGAATGGTCACATTAAGAAATACTTTTGCTAGCAGTAAATCTATGATTTGATCCTGATCAAAAAAAAATGAAAAATAAATTATGGCTTTGTTGCCCAGCAAGACGACCCAAAAGGAAGGGTAATTGGGTTTTCAAAATTTAAACAAGTAATGTGCTGTTTTGCAAAGTAGTGATGTGTTGGTGAGTGCTGAATTCAAATACAATCAAGCAGAAATGTAAGAACAATGAAAAGTTGGAGAACAAGCAACAATCACAAACACCAAAATTTATAGTGGTTCGGTGCCCTTTGCACCTACATCCACTCTCCAAGATCCACTTGGGAATTTCACTATAATTTGTCCAAGATTACAGTCGGATAGTTTTTCGGGCTCACTATCCAAAATCCAGTTGGTTTACACTAGATTACCAACTACAACCAACCTCAAGCCAATCCTTGGTTTACAATCCAATTTTCAGCTTGGATGGGTCTATCTCCTAGCTCCAAAATCCTATTGAAGTTAGTTACAACAAAGACAAAAGTAGAACAACAATTGAAAACAAAAAGCTCCTTTAATGAGCAAAAATATCGATGAAGCTTTTGAATCTTCTTTTATGGAAGCTTTTAAGCAGATGAGCTTGTCTTCTTGCTGGAGAGAATCTCTTGATTTGATGTTTCAAGTGGTTGGAAAGTGAATGCTCTCTTTTAATGCTTTTGGACTTTTGCTCTTGACTTTTTGCTTCCTCTCAATGATTGATATGATAAGCCTTGTCTCCCATGAGTTTTGTAGGTGTTTCCAATGTTTGGTAGGCTGGAGAGACGTTTCAGACCATTGGAAGACTGAATATGACTGTTGGAAAGTGGATGCACAGTTCTGAAAATTCTGTAGAACTAACCGTTCGAACTCGAGTCGATTTGAATTAAGCTTGAGTCGACTCGACTTGAGCTTTGAGTTGACTCGGTATTTTTCGAGTCGAGTCGATGTGACTAGCCTACGAGTTTGCTTCGAATTTTTATCTCAAAAATTATGCTCTCTATTATTTTTAAGACCTCGACTTGACCAATTTGAGTCGACTCGACTCTGCTCGGACAATTTTTCTATTACTGTTCATTCGAGTCGACTCGGAACCATCTTAAGTCGACTTGAGGTGCTCTCCTTTGAACTTTTTGTGAGCTTTTTCTTTTGAAAAGCAATTTGATTCCAATCTTCGGATATCCTTCTCCAATCTTGTTTTCGAAGTGTATCACACTCCAAAAGCTTGCAAATTCTTCTTATTTGTTCTCAATTGCATCTTTAAAAATTTCAGTCTTGATACTTTACAATTTCTCCTGAAACATGATCTCAAGGAATTCATTAGTCCAAATATATACTCAAACATTTTGTTATCTATCGAAATCAATTTTTAGGGCTAACAATCTCTCGCTTTTTGATGATGACAAAACTTTGAGTATATGAGCAATTGGCATATAACATGCACATATCAATATTAGTTTCAAGAAATATGCTCAATTTAATGGTGTAAGCTTTTCGTAGCTTTATATTTTGCTCCCCCTTAGTATATGCTTATGTTTTTAGTATATTTCTTTAATCATAAATTTTCAAGCACACTTAGACATATGAAGATCAATTCACCACATGTGCTCACTTAAGGGGTTAATTCATCCTTCAAGCTCATCAAGTTTGCAATGTTTACGACGTATACTCTTTACCATTGAATTACACAACACAAGCATCAGGCACATATTAAAGCTCATCAGGCATATACAGCACATATCACATAAGGCACAAAACACATATACGCACATGTATTTATACTCAATGCTCATATACATACCTCTACTCCCCTTTTGTCATCCATCAAAACAACAATGTATAGATAATGAGGACACAAGATCATATAAGATAAGTAATAGTTTTGCATTGCATTGACAAAATGAATGTGCTAGACATCATAACACACCAACATACAATGACATGAGGTGTCTAAATAAGAGCTAATACAAAGATGAGTCTAGATGAAAGCTAATACAAACATAAGTCCAAACAGAGGGAGAATACATAAAGCCTAATACATCAAATAGCTAAGCAGATATCTCCTATGGTACTACTCATCGGAAGGAATCTCTAGGGTCTCAGAAGAGGAGGTTTTGGAAGATGATGGTCCAGCTTTCTGATTCTTGGTCCTGTTCGATGGACCAACCATCTGAGGAGGGAACCCCACACCACCATGAGTATAGACCTGAAATGGTGGTCTAGTCTGATTAGTAGCTAGCTGGGTGGACTAAGCAGGAGGCCGGGGCTGTGTAGGTTGTTGAGGCTGAATAGGCTGTTGAGGCTGAGCAGGTGGCTGAGGCTGAGTAGGTGGAGGATGAGATATGGAGACTCTGGCGGCTGCATCTGCTGCTGCTGCTCGGACGGTTGCATCTACTGCTGCTGTTGGTACTGTACCCGAAGCAAGTCTCTCTATCTTCCTAATAAGGCTCCCCAAGGCTTTGAGTAGTGACATAAGCCCCCGCTGTCGGGACTGATTAAGTCCCCTAACAGCATCCATCACCTCTGTACCTCCAGAGTCCACTCTCCCCCTCAATCTACCAATCTCAGAGGCTAACTCAGAAAGATCAGCTGGTGCATCGGGCCTCAACTCTTTCTACTCCAAAGTAGTGAGCCTCTCTGATATAGATCTCATCTTAACCTGAATAGTCTCTACCTTCTCAGATAGAGCCCGTATCTCTCCACTGACTCTAGCTGAAATCAGATCAGCCAGCTTCTCCAGGGATGCGGAATCAATACCTCCTGGCTGAGGAACAAGGCCTATAGGGGATGTGAATTGTGGTGTGGCTGGTGAAGTAGGATTTGGGGCAGCCCTAGATGGGGAAGAAAAATCAGATGGAGCTCTAGGGGCAATAGGAGTAGAAGGCTCTCCTGACTCCTCTACTTTAGGTTCTCTTCTTCTTGATCAGATATATTCTTCACCCATCTCGCAGCTTCCACATGATAGTGCATTCGAGTCAAAGCCTTGGCATCATAACATCAAAGCGAGACTGCATCTTAAAACCCTCATTTTCTAGAGAAATTCCTGCTGTCTCAAATAATCTAATCAATGCCATCCCATAAGGTAACAAATCTTGTTCTTGGTTGCTGCCTCTCTGATCTAGTGCATTATAATCCCAGGCAAATTTAGAGGGATACCCTGAACAATATGATACATCACATTTAGCTCTCTCCGACACAAAGTCATGCCTCCCCAATTTAGGAATGAAGATCCCTCCTATGATATGATGCAATATCCTCATTTCTACTGAGAGGGTGGGGGCTAAAATATCTCCAACTACATCCTCTCTACCAACAATTACTCCCAGTGCAGTCCTTTTGTCAGACATTCTTTCGGGTACAATCCCATCTCTAGGTAGGTCAAACACATGAGCTAGGATTTCTTCTGAAACCTCAAAATGTATACCCTTCACAGTTGTAGATACATCATCTGCTCCCCTTCTTAAATTTTTGTAAAATTCCCTTACCAATCTGGGTACATGCGGATATTCATACAACAGAAATTCCTCCACCTCATTCTCTCAAGCTATGGACCTATTGAAAAGTTATATCTCTTAAAGAAGGGAAAATCTATCCTTCTGCCTATTGCAATGACCCTAGTGGCCATTCTTCCTGAAGGAGAGGGTTGTGGAGGGAAGACTCCATACCTTGACCCTCAACCTTATCCAGCTCATTTCTTCGGGCTCCACTTTAGGTCAGGACGACTCGGCTGCTTAAGACGTTGATTGATCTAGTCGAGCTTTCTTCCTTCATTCTCGTTGTTTAATGCTTCGACTCGAAAGGGTTCTCCGCCCAATGTGCCTTGTTCTCACCATCTCGCTCAAATCGGCCACAAATCAAGGATTGATTGGGAGATAGAGGGCAAGGATTGAAGGAAGACTGTTGGAAGGGTTTTGGAGAAAGAGGGACCCTTACGAAGGATTTTAGATGGTTTTAGGGCATCGCGAGGAGTCACAGGCCCGTTTAAATGCCTGTGGCCCCGACAGTCAAGTCGACTCGAATATGTTCGAGTCGACTCGGATTCTTGTTTGAGTCGACTCGAGCATGAGTTTGAAATTTTTTATAGTTTTAATGAAAATCTAGTACATAAAAGACATTGGGAGATTCCTAATGAGATCAATCAATGGTTATGCACACAAAATTGATCATTTTAAGATTGATTCAACTTGATTTGGATTTATGAAGATAAGATCTATTCTGATTGATAGTAGATCCCTAGATCTCTTTTAATGATGCTAAATTTTCTTCACTAAGGAGTTTAGTGAATATATCAGCTAATTATTTATCTGTGGGTATGAATTCAAGCATTACATCACCATTTTGAACATAATCTCTTATGAAATGATGTCTTATTTCAATGTGTTTCGATCTTGAGTGTTGAATTGGATTTTTAGTTTAATTGATTGCACTTATATTATCATATCTTATTGAAATTTTATTAAGTTTAATGTCAAAATCTTCAAGTTGTTGTTTGATCTATATGATTTGAGCATAACAACTTCCTGCAGCAATATATTCGACCTCGATCGTAGATAGTACCATTGAGTTTTGTTTCTCTTGCTAAATCATGAAATCAAATTAACTCCAAGAAATTGACATGTGCCATTTGTGCTTTTTCTATCCAATTTACACTCAGCAAAATCAGCATCAGAATATTCAATTAACTCAAAAGATGATAATCTATCATACTATAAACCTACATTAAGTGTGCCCAACAAATATCTAAAAATTTTTAACAAGTAAATGAGATTATCTAGGATCCAATTGATACTTAGCACACATGCAAACACTCAACATAATATCCGACCTACTTGCAGTAAGATAGAATAGAGCACCTATCATACCTCTATATAATTTATTTCTACTTTCTTACCTCTTTCATCTTTGTCAAGCTTACAAGAGAGACTCATTGATGTGCCAATTGGTCTTGAAGTCTCCATTCCAAACCTCTTGAGTATTTTCTATGTATTTTGTTTGGTTCATGGAGATTCCTTCTTCACTTTGCTTGATTTGGAGTCCGAGAAAGAAGTTCAACTCTCCCATCATGCTTATCTGAAACTCATCTTACATAAACTTGACAAATTTTTGACAAAGATTCATTAGTAGTACCAAAGATAATATCATCCACAGATTTATACCATCAATAGATTATCATCTTTCTTTTTAAGAATAATGTTTTATCAACATTCTCCTAGTGAATTCATTATCTAACAAAATTTACTTAACCATTCATACCATTCATGTGGGGCTTGTTTTAGTCCATATAAAACTTTATGTAGTTTAAAGACATGGTTTGGAAATGCATGATTTTCAAAACCGGATAGTTGTTCAACATACACTTTCTCAGCTATATAACCATTAAGAAATGTACTTTTAACATCCATTTGATATAATATGAAGTTCATAAAATATGCCAATGCAAGTAGTAGCCTAATTGCTTCTAATCTAGCTATTGAGGCAAAGGTTTCATCAAAATCAATACCTTCCTCTTGATTGTATCCTTTGGCCACTAACCTAGCTTTGTTTCTGATAATGGTGCCATGCTTATCTAATTTATTTCTATACATCCACTTAGTTTCAATTATGGGATGGTCATTGGGTCTATCAACTAGTGTCCAAACTTTATTTCTTTCAAATTATTTAATTCTTCTTGCATAGTATTTATCCAACGAGGGTCATTTTCAGCTTCTTCTATTGTTTTAGATTCAATTTGTGATATAAAAGTTGAATAATTATTAATATTTTAAGATAAAATCAGGTATCCCTTGTGATACATCATCGATAATGAGATCTTTAGGATGTCCATGTGCATACCTCCACTCTTTTGGTAGTTCTTCTCTTGGACTTGAAGTGAGCTCTTCATCCTTTTCTTCTTCATCCTCTTTTCTTAGATCTTCATTGTTTTGAGGAGAATCATCTTTTAGTGTGAGGCTATGCATCTTATTATTGAGAATATCTACGTCCTTATCTAAAACATCTTCCTTTCTAGAAGATTTGTTATTAGATTCATCAAATATTACATAGATAGATCCTTCAACAATAAGAGGTTTCTTGTTGAAGACTATATGCCTTGCTTGATGTGGACTATCCTAAGAAGATACCTTCATCCGACTTGACATCAAATTTTTTAAATTATTTTTTATTATTTAGTATAAAATATCTACAACTAAAAATATGAAAGTAGTTTATGTTTGGTTTCTTCCTTCCAAAGTTCATATGGTGTTTCTTTAGAATAGGTCTAATTAATACACGATTTAAAATATAGTATGCAGTATTAATAGCTTCTGCTCAAAAATATCTAGGTAAATTACCTTCACATAATATAGTGCGTATCATTTCTTGTAATGTACGATTTTTTCTTTCTACCATCTCATTTTATTGAGATATTCTAGGTGCAAAAAAATTATGATCAATTTCTTTATCATTACAAATTTTAAATATTGATTTTCAAATTCGGTGCCATGATCACTACGAATGCATACAATGAAAGTATTCTTTTCATTTGAAACTTTTTGATAAAATTTGGTAAAATTTTAAATACTTCATCTTTTTGTGCTAAAAATATTATCTAAGTAAATTTGGAAAAATCATCTACAATTATAAGCCCATATTTCTTACCTTCTAAGCTTGTGGTCTTAGTGGGTCCAAATAAATCTATGAAAAGCAATTCTAGAGGTCCAGATATTGAAACCATGCATTTTGGTTTAAAAGAATTCTTAGTTTCTTTTTCAAGTTGACAAGCATCACAAATCGGATCGTTTCATAATTTAATTTGGTAAGCCTTTAACAAGATCTTTCTTAGTGAGTTTTGAAAGCAAATTCATGCTAGCAGGACCTAATCTACGATGCCACAACCAACTAGTCTTATTAACTTTGGCTTCCATTACTATAAGACATTGACCATTCTTCATGTGTAGATCATCTAGATTCACTATGTAGATATTATCATGTCTATGTCCATTGAACATAATGTCATTGTCATTGGAACTAGATACTATGCATAATAAAATTTAAAATTACTTCAAATCTTTTATCACAAAATTAGCTAATGCTAAGTAAATTATGTTTCAATCCATCAACTAATAATACATTTTGAATAGAGGTGGAGGGAGCGATACGAATGTTACTGACGTCAATGATACACCTTTTTTCATTATCTCCAAATGTAACCATTCCTCCATCTTTAGGTTTAAAAGTGATAAATTGAGATATGTCATCCGTCAGGTTCCTTGAACAGCCATTATCAAAATACCAAAGTCTTTTCTCCTGCCGGACTGCAAGACACTCCTACACAAGAAAATCAAGTAGAATTTTTAGGTACCCAAGTCATCTTGGGTCCTTTAGGGTTAGTACTCATGGTTTCTTTGGAACTCAAATCATTTTAATCATTTTTTCATTTAATTTCTGAAATCACATGCATAGGATTTATGATCAATTTTTTCACAACAATAGCATGAAACATTTGAAGTAGGATTTGTTGAAGCTTTAACAAATAGAGTTTTCAATAATTTTTGCTTCTTTTGGGGTTTAAATCCTAATCCAGCTTTGTTAAAGATAGCTCTTTGTTCATTTAATAATATATGCAGTTTTTCGGAGCTATAGGTAAATTTCTCTACAAATAGTTTGATCTTCTTTAGTTCATCACTCAATTTCTGATTTTTACAAGTTAGTGTATTAAGTTTTTCAGAAATCTTTTTCTTTTAATGGTTAAATTCAAGATTTAGTTTTTTCAATTCTTTATTTTTCAAAGTTACTTTCCTATATTCAGTTATAAGTTCAGAAAAAGTATCTTGTAATTCATCAAATGTAAAGTCTAGGGAGTTTTCAATATTTATCTCTTCTTGATGAGCCATCAAACAAAGGTTTGCCACCTCTTGAGTTTTTTTTTGGAGCTTGAGTCCTCACTATCGCTCTAAGTGGCCATCATCGCCTTCTTCTTGAACTTTTTGGATGATTTCTTGAGGAGAGGGCAGTCCATTCTAAAATGATCGGATTTTTTGCACTCAAAACAATAGGCAGCTTCTTTTTTTCTTTTCCTTGGCTCAGCTTTGAAAGTCTTCTTCTTAAACCTTTGCTTCTTTTCCTCATGGATCTCTTGAACTTCCTTGTGATCAAGGCCAAGTCTTCTTCTTCCTCTTCTTCATCGGATTCTTCACTTTCATCATCCTTAGAAGTAGTAGTCTTGAGAGCGATGGTCTTCTTCTTTTTGGTTTTTCCTTCATATTTTGCCTCATGGTTAGCTCATGAGTCAT
>KE505925.1:83710-97554 GCA_000441515.1 Elaeis oleifera | reverse complement strand
GGTAGGTTGGAGAGACGTTTCAAACCGTTGGAAGACTGAATATGACCATTGGAAAGTGGATTGCACAGTTTTGAAAATTCTGCAGAACTAGCCGTTGGAACTCAAGTTGACTCGAATTAAACTTGAGTCGACTCGACTTGAGCTTTGAGTTGACTCGGCATTCCTCGAGTTGGCCCAACTAGCCTGCGAGTTTACTTCGAACTTGTCCCAAAAGTCATGTTCTCTATTATTTCTTGAGATCGTGACTCGACCAATTTGAGTAGACTCGACTCCTCTGCTCGGTCAAAATTTTTTCTGTTACTGTTCATTTGAGTCAACTTGAGAGCGTACCGGCTGAAACTCTTGTGTGTCAGTCCTGTCTTGCATGCCATTTTAGCTTGAGTCGACTCGGAACTATCTTGAGTCGACTCGAGGTGCTCTCCTCTGAACTTTTTTGTGAGCTTTTTCTTTTGAAAAGCTCTTCGATTCTAATCTTTGGATATCCTTTTCCAACCTTGTTTTAGATGTGTATCACACTCTAAAAGCTTCGAAATTCTTCTTATTTGTTCTCAATTGCATCTTTAAAAATTTCATTCTTGATACTCTATAATTTCTCCTGAAACATGATCTCAAGGAATTCATTAGTCCAAACATATACTCAAACGTTTTGTTATCCATCAAAATCAATTTCTGGGGCTAACAGGCTTGATGAAGGAAAAATAATTATTTGACTTTTTTTTGTTCTTTTCTCTTTCTTCCCTCAAGGGACTCATATATTTAATTTTGAATGAAAGTTTTCCATGACAAAAGAAGAAAGTCGTTTGTGCTAGATCTGGTGTAAAGCATAAGTCTGTCACATATGGATTTTCTGAGCTTTTGTGGTGAAACACTTGAAGAATTGGACATTTCTATTCGAGGGACATTAGATTATTTCCATGTTAACAGTTTCTTTGTAAGAATTATGAAGGGCAGCTTGATAAATCCAAGTTAGTTAAAGTAGGTTAATATTTTCATTAGATAGAACCCCACAATAAAGTGCAAGATAAATACTTATACAAACACAAGCACAAAGTTATGCTAATATGTAGTCAATGGCAAGATAGATATTTTAGGTTCAAATTGACCTTCTTAAGGGCAGCTTTCTATAGTTGTTAAATGGTTAGTTTCTCACTTGCTAGAGGATAAACAAGAGTGCATTGTTCTATCAAATAACATTTGTGCTTTGTATGGGTAGTTTTATGGTACAAAAGAAGAAGGTTTATTGTGCATGTTAACAAATTATAGCAAAATGACTAATTCACTCTTTAAGTTTTGTCTTCAAGGAACTAATGATTCAAAACCCAATTGCATTGCACATATTAGTTGCTCCGCCTATCACTTGCTAATTTTTGTGGGTCAGCTTGGATCAAAACCCTAGAAACTAAACCCGTTCAACCCAATGACCTCGGTGGTTCAACCATTCAACTTGCTTGGATGAATCAGTTTTAGCCATCCAAGTTAATGGTTACTTGAAAATAATATAGAAAAAATGAAAGAATACACGGTGTTTTTGTCCCTTCCTCTCGTCCTTTAGATTAAGCAAGAGGAAGAAATCCATTGCTAAGGTTGAGCTCAAAAGCAAAGGTTCGCTGTAACAACTATTAAGGCCTAATCCCTTGGTCGAGGTTCATGCATCATAAAGCAGTAGATGAGGGAAGGTTCATTAATGGGAGGACTAATTGGGGCTATGAAGGGAAGAGTGGTGGGATTGGAGGCTTATGGGAAGATGTATTAAGGAGAGGATCTACTCCACTACTACTTTTGGATTGGATGACAATGGCTGGACTCTAAAGTTAGCAAGGAGTTGAAAATGAGAGGAACTTCACCTGTCTTCTTCCGTTCTTATCCTCATCTTTGATCTGGGGCAATTACATTTGATATGGGACGAGAGGGCAAAGAGGGGGTGAGGTGAAGGATGGTTTGAATTGAGATTGGTAGAGGCTTGGACATGGGCTTAGGTGGCTGAGTAGGGGCAACCAGGAAGCAAGAAGGGATTGGCAAACTAGGGATTAGGACCTATGTTGGGCTAGGTTGGTTGTGCTTGACTCATGGTCAAATTGTTGACCTGTGACCAGCTGCAAAAATGGCTTGGACCAGGTTCATGGATTGAAATACCACATGGAACAGAAAATATCAAAGATTTAAGTTCATTGAACATTTTAATTGGTTGACTTTGACGAAATTCATGAAGCTTATGATTTAAGTGCAATGCAACTTTGTCAATTCCATGTAATTAAAAGCAAAAACTATGTTGGTCATTTTATTGCCAAGAATTGCCAATGTGCCTTGAGTGTATTTGACCTTTGCTATATATGTATAATTAATTATATGACTTCATGTATGACATAAGCTGGATAGTAAATCTAAAACATGTTCATCACAAAAATTCTTGCAATCTCTACAATCAGCATTATTCATCGCATTTTGGTGCATTATGTGGTCTAAACTAAAGTACATTTGTTTAAATATCTATATTCTAAAATTTAAAGGGTAAGTTGTAACTATAATCCTACCAAACGAACAAGCACAAAGTCAGCGGCCTTAGTAATTGAAATATATTATCTTAGTATACTATGCTAGATCCATTGAAATACTTGAACTCAAGATCTTTCTCTAGTTTGCGGTAAGTGAGAAAATATGCATTGAAGATGAATACCTCAAAGATGAGAATGTTTAAGTGGATGTTTGGTAACATGAGAAAAGGATACATTAGGAACAAGCATTTTGGGAAGGTGTAAGAGTTATACTAAATGTGCTTGTTGTGATGGATATATACCTGCATCAAAGCCACGTGAATGAGGAGGAAAGGCTGAAGAAACACATTGGAAGTTGTGACGAAGGATTTGAGAAAGCTTAAACAAAAGAGAACATGTGCCTTATTTAAAAATTAATCTCAAGGGAGTGCCATTGTTGCCTGATAGAGTTGGTGAGGAGCTTGCTAATCATGATCGTGGTCATAAAACATGCAGATGCATGTATAAGATTTTGGAGCAAGGTTTCATAGTATTAGTGCATAGTGCCTCATACCAAGTAAACCATACCATATTGATATTTAACCATTACTCAATACAAGGGGCATACAAGTGTCGATACGCCGAATCGAACCCCATACTAGGTGTACCAACATGATACTAGTATGGGGTTTCATGATTGAAGGTAAGAAATAAAGCAATTTTAAAATAATAAAACATCTATAAATGCAAAGATTATGCTGTCAAAACTTCACTGTATTTGTTTTGGTTATTTTTAATCTACTGCTTAAGGCATGAACATTCAACTTAAGGTCTGCTTTTATCATTATGGACTTTTATAAGTTACAGTTTGTGTTATGCTTCAATGATAATTCATACTAATTATGAATATGTTAGTTTATTCAAAATTTCAAACAAATTTCTCCTGTAAGTTACCATATGCCAACTGAATGCTTCCAGATATCTGACATGAAGCTTGTGTCTAACTATATGTGAAGATTTTATGGTTTTGGTTACTGTGGTGTTGAGTGTCAACCATTGGCAACATCTTATTCTCCATTTGTTTGACTTTTAAGTATCTTTTTCTACTTCTATAATTTTCTGTTCTCTCTTTCTTTTTGAATTTTTTTCATCCATTTGATGCAACTTTTTTTGTACTCCTGCCTGTATGCACTATGTTTACTGCTTATTTTATATATGATTTTGAATTAATGGATATATATTCTGTTATCATGTTGAAATTAACCTGCTTCATTTATGTCTATATGAATGTCTAAATCATTTCCAGTGTGGGCTGTTCTCTACAACCCTGATAGATACGTCTGCCTTGTATCATACTTTAACCAATTTGGTATTATCATGGAGCTTGTTTGGCTCTTCTTTTCTTCTTTTGTTTTACCCTATGAACTATGACATCTAGATTGATTTTGATGATACCATTCACACAAAATCCCGCTATTTTTCTTTGTTTACCTTTTTAAGCTAGAGCTCTGAAGCTATGGAAACAGTTATAGAAATACAAAAGGGTGTCACTATTATATCATTCAGTCTAATTTGTGTTCTCTCTTCTTTAAAACAAAAACAAAAATTGAAAACGTTACCAGACAGGTCTTGGTTTACTTGAAGTATAATTTTATTTCTGGTAAATGCTGGTTGTTTGGACTATCAGTGCATGATTCTGCTAACAAATTCGTGCTTTCCAAAGCTTACAGCACTGTTCTTTGATCATTTCTGCCCCCAGAGTCCCTTCCCACTGAAAAAAATGAGAGTTGACATCATAATGTAGTCTAATGATTCTTTGCTTTTTTTGTATTTCTTTCTGATGCTAATGTTGGAATATGACTTTTTTAGAATTGTGATAGCATATATTTTATGTAGACAATTCACAAATTTTGTTGTTCATCTTTTATGAATTCAAATATTGCAGAAACTGAGGCATGGTTCATTGATTCTTTCGAAGAATGGCGCAAGGCCAAAAATCTCACTAATTTATTTTGCTCGGGCATTCATTTGGAGGATATGTTGCAGCAAAGTATGCTCTGAAGGTAATAACTATTGAGATGAATTATTTACAAAGTTTCTACAGGTGCCTTTTCTTGTGTCTGTTATGTCGTTTACTTCTTTGCAGCATCCTGAGCACATCCAACACCTGATTTTGGTTGGTCCTGCTGGCTTTACATCGGAGTCAGAACATAAGTCAGAGTGGTTGACAAAATTTAGAGCAACTTGGAAGGGAATGATAGCAAATCATCTATGGGAATCCAACTTTACTCCTCAAAAAATAATTAGGTAATGTTTCTACCTTAATAATAATTTAAGTTTCTTCTAAAAAGTTTTTTTTTAAATTGCTTATTTCATAATTTCCATTGATTACATCTATATAGATGTTTCTTGCTCATATAATGCATCCTCAGCTCTTAAGTAGTAGTGGGTATTGGGAGGAAGTGGGTTTCATTGAAATTTTCTGGTTGGGTTGATAATACAAGAAAACAACATGCATTTAGTGCTGGTGGCATGGGGTAGGCTGACACATATGACACCCTGTGTCTGAACAAAAGAAAAAGATTAATAACACTTTAAAAGGAATATTTTTTTAAATATTGAATATTTTTAAAAATGTTTAATAAGTGTTTTGCAGAACCATTCCAGGTATTGGATAGTAACCTGGCATGGTGCATACTTGTTAGCACAGACTCTCAGCACTTGAAGCATTAATTTTAATGTGCAAAATCCTTGGCCAATCCCTACATAGAACAAAAGCTCACTTCTGATGTTATTATAGTAGGTAAAACTCATTAATGGAATAGTCCAACAAACCATCGATCTAAAAGGAGTTGCAACCAAAAGGTGCTACAAATGTTCAAGGGTATAGTGTGTCTGATTTGGGTATGTATCTGACCTGGATTCTTGGAGCTGGACAGGACTATTTTAACTCAGCACTTTATTTAACTTCTTTAACTTCTAAGCATTCGTTGCAGTATCTTGATGTATTCTAGGTTGTATCATCCTTCTCATTACAAGTCACACACACCAAGTAATCAATCATTGTATCCAAATATGTTTCTATGAGGTAAGGATAATAAGATATATTTCCCTTGTTTCTGCTTTGTCAAACAGAGGTCTAGGACCTTGGGGCCCTGACCTTGTCCGCAGATATACGAGTGCTAGATTTGGTTCTTATTCATCTGGTGACATATTGAATGAAGAGGAGTCCAGATTGCTAACAGGTAACTTAAACACACTACTGTTGTCTAACATTAGAGCAAATATTCTAATTCTTAGTCATGATTTTTTACTTTCTCCCTTCCTCAATGAAGATTATGTATACCATACTTTAGCTGCCAAGGCTAGTGGAGAACTGTGCTTGAAGTATATCTTTTCTTTTGGGGCATTTGCACGGAAGCCTCTTCTACAAAGGTTAGCACTTGCACATTTTCTTGTTTATTCTAAATATGCAGCTGTACCTAACATAACAAAATGCAAACGTTACCAAACCTTCTTGGTCCATTTTTGTCCTATAGTTTGTTCTCAGAGAACAACTATTTATATGGTACCTTTTATTTCTGTTATTTGTGACATCAAATGAATATTTGTTTAAAAGTAGTTGTAAACGTAATACCTTATAGATAAGAATGTAGAAAGCAAAACTAACAAGTGAATGAAAGAAGAAAGCTGAGCATGGAGTTCTGTTTTCTTATCAAACTAGTTATTTTGTACATGCACTACGTATGCACTAAACATGCTTTTATTGATACAAACTTCAAAACTAATCTTTCATATCATATGCAATAATGCAAATAAACATGAAAAATTGATCAGTTATCCAAAACAATATTAAACAATTTAAAGCAAGCCACCAATTTGAATAAAATATAAAATGGTATTGTAATTAATTTATATTGCTTAGTTCATCATTACAATGAAAGTGAAGAATGACTATAGTAATGACCTTCTATTAAATATTGCAGAGAAGAAGAAAAACAATGGTTGGATGATGATATTATCCTAATCAGCAACCGGTGATCTAAAGTATTGTTTATTGGTGAACAGTGATTACAAAATAAAAATTCATCATTTTCCATTCTGCATTATAATATGGTGTAAGGTCTAATCACGACATCATAAGTTTACTCCTAGAAAACCCATTCTGAATTGAAATGAACAGATAAATGTGATGGAAAATAACTAAAGCCATGTTTGGTGGATATCAAGGATTGGACAATGCTATTATCTCATTATAATGCACACCTTTAGAAACCATTGTTGATAATTGTAATGGTTTTAACGAACATTGTTTATTAAATCTTTCTACACTAAGATCATTTCATATTAAACAGTCATGCCTATAATTATAGTTATATTTATTATATCCAACAAAAAGGTCAATAGGAGGAAAATGATGTTATAATTTGTCCAAAATTAGCCCAATACTTCTCCTTTTTACCTTTATTTGAATAGAGATTTTTTATCCAGTTGGTATCAAATTAAAACATTATTTATGTCAACAATGACGATGCAAATATTAAGTAACAGATTTTTTTTTTTTGGGTTATAAAACATCTGCAACTGATAAAATAATGGCCCAATGATAATCTTTATCCAGAAACTGCTCCATTTTTTATAATGGCCCAATGATAATCTTTATCCAGAAACTGCTCCATTTTTTGAGTAGTTTTGTTGATGCCACAATAAGGGAAACATTAAATACAACTCTAATCCATTGAGAGAGACAGAGAGATAGAGAGAGAAAGAAAGCAGCTTGTGTGGAGATATGATGCACAGACACATGCAAACATTAGTCTACAAGTAAATCAAAATAAGGAAAATGAAATTAAGCACTGAAGAGAGGGTAAATGAGGAAATTTAAGAAAAATGCCGAGGTACATTCAGCGCTATCCTGTTAGAACCTTTCTTATTTTTTTAATCCCAACTTATTTCATTTGCTCATTTGGAGACTAGTGATCTATCTTTCCAATTGTTGGAAAATTAGTCTAGTACTTTTAAAAAAAAGACCAAGTTTTGGTGTGAAAATGGAAATCTAAAAAAGATGGGGAAAATTTGCATAAGTTATGACTTCTTATAGATTTAGACATACAAAATTCCACAAAACCTCATTTTGTTACGTTTTATTGATCCAATACATGAGGTAAGAAAACAAATGTTCTATGCAAACAATTATTTGAGAAAACTCAAGAAATGAGATTTATGAGATACCTTTCTGGTTTTATAAGATACCTAGCTACCTAGTTTCATCAAAACTTGTTTCTTGTAAACTCAAATCCAACTTTCTCATCTCTAGAAAAAGGCCAAGTCTCGCATACTCCATTCACCCTTCTTTTCCTCTCCTTCATTTCCTCATTCACCCCTTCTCACCTACCCAATTCCCCTCCTCTCCATCATTCCCCTTTCTTCCTCCACCTCTCCTATTTGTGCTTTTTTCCTTCTCCTAGCCTGCTTTCCCTCTCATTCACCCCAACCTTGGGCATTGTTCCTCTCTTAGACCATCTCCTTCCATGGCCACCTCATTTTTATCATCTCCTCCCATCCTATTATTATGCTTCGACTTCTTAAACCTCCCAAGAACCATTTCCCTAACTAACAACAAATTAAATAAGTACAACATTGTTAATTCTTGTATTTACAAAAGTCAGGTTTTATGAAAATTAATTGTGTATAATTAACAATTAAATAGCCCCAGAAGACCTCATAATAGCTCATGACATCATGTTGAAACTAAGAAGACAGTAAGAAATAAAAGCTCTACATTACTTTCTTATTTATCTAAAGCTCCTTGCAGTAACAACAACAGCAACACTCAAAGACCTTAAAATGGTTTTTATCCTTTTATTGCATTTTTGTTCATGCAATACCCATAAGCTTCTCCACATATATATATTGTCAACCCCTAGGAGTTTTGGATGCCAAATCTTTTATCTGGTGTCAACATTTGCATTCTATGCTGTCAGAATAATAAAACATCTTCATCCTAATTTTCCCAGCTTTATTATATCATTTCATCTTCTCTAATATCTAGCAATAGACTTGCTAGCTGACTTATCACAGGAAGAATGGAGAGATGCCATTTTATTCAGGTGACTTCCTCAAGTAGCTTCATGTATTAGCCTCTTCTTGATGCATAGCAACCTACCCATCAAGCACACCTATTCATAAAGGCAGCCCAGTGCACGAGGCTCCAGCCATTGTGGGGTTTGAAGAGGATTAGATGTACGCTGCAATACCCCTCGTGCCGAGAGGTTATTTCCATATTTCAAGCCTGTGATGCCCATGTCACAGTGGAGCATGCTTACCATTGCATTAAGACACCCTCGAGCACACCTATTTATCATCTATGTAATGACATTTAACTATGTGTTGCATGTCTTAAATGTCTGCAGATGTGTGTGTATTCACACATGCATGTATTTTCATGCAAATACATTCATACTTGAAATTTACACATGCACAAATTTGTCAATATTTAATGGATTTTAAGATTCAGGAAGTATATCTATGTCAAATATATGCCAAATAAAAAGCACCACATTCGGCATCTTAGATCATCAGGAACTTAATGCAGGAAGAGTTTAACTTCTGCAGTTTGCTATGCACATTAAGTTGCTATTGCTTCATATGAATCCTTGCGAACTTTGCCCTGTGGTCCCAGTCAATATCTCTAGCCACTGAGGTGGCTGTTTCTTATGTTTACTCCTTTTCTGTTTCTTTCAAATCACGTGCTGCATGAACAGCTGTATCTTTGAAGGTTCAACAATGGTCCTCTTTCAAGAACATGTGTCTTTAGACTACTAATTGGAGATACTGATGAAAATGAAAACTATGGATAATATGAGGATATAAGAGGTGCCACATGCGACATGTCACTCTTTAGTCACATTGGTGAATTTAGAAATTTTACTCAACAGTGTAAACCTCTCCTAATGAATTGCAGCATGATAAAATTATTGAAACTAGGAGCTCGATGAGATGAAAACTATTGGATGAGAGGAAAACTGTGGAGAAGAGAGACCTAGAAATCAAATCTTGAGAATTGATATAGGTATGTTAAAGGTCTGGCAATGCTGCATTGACTCCGTGGTTATATCCACTGTAGGATGTGGCTTCTCTCTCTTGGCCTGCTTCTAATAGGGCTCTGGCCTAACAAATAGTGTGCCCTGTCAAACCTGAGCAGTTGAACTGTATCACATCCGAGCAGAAGTTTTCCTTGATGGTTTATGCTATTAAGATCTTTAGATTCACATAACTGGGTACATTAGTCCTTTGTTACCTTTCTCATTGTTTTAGTAGCAGGAAAATATATCATCACAAACTTGCATTGGCATCACATGATGTCTTTGTTGCCTGCATGCAGCGCCTCAGAGTGGAAGGTGTCAACTACCTTCATTTATGGTTACGATGATTGGATGAACTATCAAAGGGCACAAGAAGCTCGCAAGCACATGAAAGTTCCTTGTGAAATCATAAGAGTTCCCAGGTCTCTCTCTCTCTCTCTCTCTCTCTCTCTCCAGCTCTCTCTATCTCTATCTCTATCTCTGTGCAAATCCTCTTACTTCCAGATATTGTTGATAGAGGATTATGAAGATGTAACTTCCAAGTGTTTATTAATTAATTGCAGGGAGGGCACTTTGTTTTCATTGATAACCCATCAGGATTCCACTCAGCAGTCTTCCATGCATGCAGGAGATTTCTATCCCCAGATCATGTTGATGACCAAACTCTACCTGATGGAGTTACTGTTGTGTAGGTTGTCATCTTGGCCATTTTTCTATTTATGTATCCTATATAACACCATTATAATACAGTATCAAATGTATTATTACCATTCTTGTAACTCAATATGTTATTGCCAACATTCTGTATTCTGTCTCTTGCTGCTTTTGGAATAAATAGATGAACGACTTTAGATAGTTGTAGGATGTTGAGACATATTATATAATTACTTGGTCGAATGGCCATCATAGTAAAATGTCAGTTCTTACATATATACCCTTGTAGTTATCCCTGAATATTTACAATTTGTATATTTACTTCAGTTATGATATATTTCACAGATTTACGCTTGTCGTGACTTCTTTACCAAGATCAATGATGGAACTGCAAAAAATCTCTCAATTAACTTTGCTGGTTGGATTTTGCAATATCTTTCTTTTGCAACGATACCTCTGTTTTTCTTTCCTATTTAAACCAAAGCTTACCCTTCTTGTGCGACGTACTTTCCAAATTATTTCATTCCTTTATTCAATCTATACATCTTGATCCCTTTCTTGCTTCTATCTGCTATTCCTTCAAAATGAGCTAGATTTCTTATTGCAATCTGGAGGAAATTCATATAATGCAATTTGATCTGTGAATATTTGATTATTTGCATTTTATTTTGTTTCAAGTAAATAAAAACTTTGTACAAATATTGTAATCAATATGATAGCTCAATGTTAAAAAGAAAAGAAAGAAAAAAGTCTTTCAAGTTCTAACCATATAATATGCTGTGATATATCTGTCTCTACAACAGCACACGCACATGAAAAAAAGAGGAAAATTTTAAAAAGATATTAGCTGCCTGATAACTAAAATTGAAATTCATGGGAATAAAAGCTTAAACAAGCTATTGATAATATTTAAAGTAACCTGATAGTTTAATCATATATCAACGATGGTAGGAACGAAAAATTCATCAAGGAAAATCTAAAAAGCGGTTCAAGCTTAAACAAGCTATTGATAATATTTAAAGTAACCTGATAGTTTAATCATATATCAACGATGGTAGGAACGAAAAATTCATCAAGGAAAATCTAAAAAGCGGTTCAAATTCGGTAAGCCTGTGTAGAGGTACCACTGCTGTCCCAATTATCCAATCATTCTTACCATGTCAATGATTCTACTATAAATGTAATTCATATGTAAGCATACTAAATTATCATACCTTACAACATCAATTAATATCATTTAATCAACCTTGTCCATTTAATGAAACAAAACCTTGAAAAGCAAAGAGAATAATTTGAAAGGGAATAAGAAATGGGCGGCCTAGTGCGCGAGGTGCTCGCCACCATGGGATCCATAAAGGATCAAATGTACGTAGTCTTATCCTAACATGTAAAGAGATTCTTTTTGTGTTCCGAGCTTATATTCAAGTTAACAATAGAGCATCCTTAACATTGTGCTAAGATTCACCTACAAAGTTGAAATCTGATAAACTAGTAAGAAAAGTTAGGACCGTATGCTCTTTTTCATATTTGGGCCAAAAAATTTGTCATCATCGATTGAATTTGGACTTCAATACCAAACAATGGAGATCTCATGGATAAGCATCATAAATTGCAGGGGACTAAGAGGTATAACATAGTTAAAGCAAAAAGAGGAGTCGTCGGTGGAAGGAGAAAACTACATGTTCAGTTCAACTAGGTAACTAGAAAGAATCAACCTAAAAGTCATGGCTTATGTTATCCATCACAAAAAAAAGAGAATGTTAATAAAATTAATCATTAAAGTTGATTGATTATTTTAACATGTCCTAGAAAGCAATCATCTGAAACAATTTCCAACTACAGTTAGAAAGTGACAAAAAAAATTGAAATGCACTAGTTATATATCATCGGTACACCACTCCATGCCTAGGTTCATAGGACATGTAATTATGCATATTTCGTTTAAATTTTATGGGGTACTCCATCATTTACCAAGATCCATAACTTGCTCAACCGAACTTCATTCTAAGACTCCTAGACTCAAACATGCCCCTTGATTGATTCTGCTAACCAGCATGGTTAATAGGCTATTGAACTTATGTGAACCGTCCTTGTTTGTACTGTCCCGACCAGAACCTCACCTATCAAAACATAACCTGTTTAACCAACTTACACCCAAAATTTTACCATGACAATATTGAAGATATAGAGGTCCTCCTGTTCTCTAAAAAGGATGGAGGGCTGTGCTCAAATCCTCTCCACATGTACAACCTTTTAGGAGTTAACACAAACAAATGGGTTGCCATAGAGTAGTGTAGAACTGGGCTCTGAACCCTAGTTACACAAAGGAAAGTGACCCACCAATCATAGTTTGATCCAAATGACTT
Organism: Elaeis oleifera; assembly: GCA_000441515.1. Taxonomy (NCBI): domain Eukaryota; kingdom Viridiplantae; phylum Streptophyta; class Magnoliopsida; order Arecales; family Arecaceae; genus Elaeis; species Elaeis oleifera. The sequence continues at coordinate 84,978 of KE505925.1, read as the reverse complement.
AACTTTACCATGATCAACTCAAAAACATCTTCCATTCTTTGGCTACATGTTAAAGTAATTGTCAATATGCTAAAAATTTGATGAAAAATGTATACTCCACCAAGATTTAAAATCCCTAGATGTTAATTTAATATAAGCAGGATATGTTGGGCTAGCTATTAACATCCATTCTTCCACATCAACATGACCCAATCATATTACCAGAAGTGGCAAAATTAACCCAACCTGAGAAAACAGCCCATCTTGACCCTATTTCGGTTCAGAATATCTTATTTAGGATTAGGTATGGGTCAAATTTTCTAGCCTGAACATTAAATGGTTGTTTATATCTCAAAACTTTGACCCAATTTGCATCACGAAGGTAGTGTTCTATTTGCAATATTTTAGGTTAGGTTGAGTTATGATTTTGGATAAGAATTTTTTAAAGTAATTAATGTTTTCTTGATACTAGTTGCTTAAATCATTTTAGAAATTTAGTAATAATTTTTAATTAGATTTGACCTAGGTTAGCATAGAATTTATAGTCACATGGTTGACCCAAAGAATAATTCGTGGGTGGGTATGATTCAAGAGGTCTTCACCTGATGCTAGGTTGGGTCAAGTATGGGTCAACATGTTATATTTCACCAGATCCGAACCTACCTGACTCGACACAATGTCCATTGTATTTATGATCCTATTAACTTTGATCTAGGAATAAGCTTAAATCAATTTTTCCCTTCAAAAACACAATATGAATGCCACTCTTTATGATTAAACATAGGATCCTTTTCTTAGCACTTGCAACAAGAGGGGCGCCATCCAAGCTACATAGCAATTTAGCCCAATCAAACAAAATTAAACTAGTATAACCTTCAATACCTTGATCATGAACTTAGTTTCCACCTCTTATCTAACAAATATTAGTATTTAAATCAAACTGAATACTGTTAAAAGTCTAGCACTTGACATGAAGAATGATCTAGGTAAGAATGGTTCTGACTTGAGCTTCTAGAAAAGAATCTATTGTCAAGGATCTCTCACGAGTGTGGAATATGAATCCTCCATCCAAGATCATTAATCCAGGTGACAATGTCGATACCATAATAAAAAGAAGAAAAATATAAAAAAGACAATCAAATACATAGATCAGCTCAAGACTTACCTCCATGGGGTATGCAAGCTTCACTATGAAAGAAATAAATACAAGAAGAGATCATATACTCTTAACTCTTATAAACCTCTATCTTCCAACAAGAAGTACTCACCTCTTACTGTTGCTCCTTGAA
>KE505925.1:16674-30095 GCA_000441515.1 Elaeis oleifera | reverse complement strand
CTGAGGTGGGCCGGCTCCCGTGGGAGCTCGGGCCGGCGCTAGCAGCGACCTGTTGCTGGGGGAAGTTCGGCCGTCGACAAATCCTGAAAGGAGTTCAGCTTGAAGTCGGTCCCTGTAGGAGATCGGTCGATGACGGAGCTCGGTGGGCACTTTAGGAAGTCTGGATGGGTGCCACCTGTCGGGAACTTCGGCTGAGGGTATTTTATACCCAACACTTAGAAATTAACCATTAATGATGTATGTCTCAAGCATTTAGAAATTAACCATTTGAATCTATTCATGGCAGCAGAAGCGGTAGACTACCTCCACACCATCAAGCAAAAGAGGTGAGTCGATCCGCTCCTTCATGAATAGATTCAACTTGGTGACTTTAGAGGTCCAAAGCTTGGACCAATTGATCGTGATGGCCGCAATGATAAACGGTCTGCTGAAGAACGACTTGAAAAGTCATTAATAAAATTTATCTTCGAAATCTCCCGGATATGCTTGTCCGTGCGGAGAAGTCTGCCTGCATGGAAGAGGCCTTTGCCAATGATACTCCTGCCGATTTAGCCACGACAAGACCTAGCAAAGAGCGCTATCTGAGGCGAATAGAGAAAAGTCACCTGTACTCCCGATCTCCGCCTCGAAGTAGAATAATGGGGGTTGAGATCGTCGATCTCAAAGTCCCTCGAGAAGGGTTCGACAACTATCACCGCCTGTGCAGTATGATAACTACACACCCCTCACTATCCCTCAGAGCGAGGTATTTTTATAAGTGGAGCCTGAGTTACCTGCGTCTCAGCTGATGAGAATGAGGTTGGAATGTCGTCGGGATCCAACTAAATATTGCTTTTGTCATTGTGACCATGGCCATGATATTGAAAACTGCCATCAGCTTCACGATAAGATCGAAAGGCTCATTAAACAGGGCAGCTGAATCATTTTATCCGGAGAGCGGCCCCTCAACGTCGAGCTCCGAGAGCTCTGCAGCCACCCCCTATGCCCCAGCAGCCTCTCCATTTGCCTTAGCCGCAGCAAGCGCCAGCTTGGTAAGAGCGGCATCAGATCGGAGAGCAGGTGGTGGAAGAAGAGCGACCCATCCAAGGAGAAATCCATATGATTATTGGGGGATCGTCTGGGGCCCCTGATGGGCCTAGATTTTAGAGAAGGCTTGATTAACGGATGCCCCCAATCAGCTGAGGAGGAGAATTTGAGCTGGATGGTGAAATTCGACTCACGTCTATGTGAGATAATGAAATATCGACTAATTTATCTTTTGCAGGAGAATGTAGATCTTTTCGCTTGAACTGTCGTCAATATGTCCGGCATCAACGCTGAAGCGATATCCCATCACCTAAAGGTGGATTCAACTTATCGATCGAAAAAGTAGAAGAGGCGGAGTCTTACCCCGGAACGTCAAGTGGCTATAGTTGAGGAAGCTAGAGCAGCCCGACGAAACTCCAATTTAAATTCGACAAATCTCTACATGTATTACCAATGATGTAATAACGCTTTCTATAAAAATAAAATTTGCAGGGCCACCAGTTTATGATGGGCGCCCGAGTTTTTCAAGAGTTTCTTCCTCCTCCTACTTGAGATCCTGAAATATAAAGATGGTCAAATAATGTGAGGGATAACTTATCAGACCCTTAGAAGACCGTCGAGAGTGCATACCATAGGCACAAGCTCGCCGCTAGCACATAATGCCCCTCGTGCGAAGATGAGAAGTACAAGATACCACAAGCATATAACGTCACTTATATGAGATAACTTATCAGACTCTTAAAAGGCCGTCGAAAGTGCATGCCACAGGCACAAGCTCGTCGTCAGCTTATAATGCCTCTCGTACAAAGATGAGTGCTAGATGCCGCAGGCATAAGATCGCCGCGGCACACAATGTCACTTGTGAGGGATAATTTATCAGACCCTCAGAAGACCGTCGAGAGTGCATGCTCAGACATAAACTCACCACTGGCACATAATATCTCTCATACGAAGATAAGAAGTGTAAAATATCACAGACACACAAGATTACTGCAGATACGCAGCACTAACAAAACGCATCATCTTGGTGCACTGGGACTTGGTCATGCTCTTAAAGATTTTGACAGAGTAGTTAACAAAAAAATAATAATAATAAAATTTGAGAGAGTGTACCTTATGATTGACTACATTGTAAAAGGAAACCTCAGAAGCCAGAAAATTGCGTCCTTGTATTCTCCTATTACTGAACTGACAACGAGGCTAGAAGTTATAGAAAATGGGGAATTAGGACATGTATACACTTGATCAAAGAAGAGAATATGAATAAGACAATACAACACAATAATTACTTTCTAGTTCAATTGCTCTTAGAACTTATTTTTTATTAAATTTTGTAGTTCAAGCCTTGGTGATGCTGCTAGCCTTTATAAAGAGTTGTCTAAACGATAGATACAGTCTTATCACACAGCCACTTGCCTCCACTCAATCAGATAACTAATTTTTAATATTTAATTTAACTCATTAAATAAATAATCAGCTCTGGTATAATATAATTCTAATTTTAATTAAAATTATAAATTACAAAATATAAGAACTTGTAGGAACAGCCGAACAAGTAGAGAAAAAAAACTGCTTAATAAGAAAACAAATAATCCCCAGATACAGTTTTTTTCTTATCTTTGAAAATGTCGTATCCTGTGTGAGTTTAATACAATGACAAAAAAGTTTCAAATTATAGCATGGGTGTAGGGCCTATTTACTAAGTCCTAAGAGGAGACCTAACATTGCAAAAGAGATTCTTTTTAGTGGTGTCCTATAGCAGTTGAAGATGGGGTACCACCGGGACTTGAAATTTGGCATGCATTGTTTATGGTTTCAATAGAGTGTGACGATGCACTAATAAGAAATATAGTTATTACAGGATTATTAGTAATGCAACTAGTTTAGGAGTTGCTTGGCCTTCAACTTATGTACATGCTATTTCTGCATTTTGACTATTTATAATAATCAATATGAAACTACAATCTAACACATTATTACCTCCTTTATATTTGGCAGGTTGTTTGTGAATAGAGGGATAATATGATCAATGAAGGAGGACAATGTTGTTGATCACTTTTATTGGCTTCTCTTGCTTTGACCTTGTATTTGGACCTTTTTCTTATAGGTTCGAAACTACAAAAACAAACTTGAAACTTGATTATAAGAATACGATAAGAGACATGGCTGTTTTATTAGAACTCTATGATTCATTAGTTCATTATTGAATGATTTGGATGCCCTAATATACAGAATCAAAAATCTATTACTTTATAAATAAATATAATATTTATTTCAATAAAGTATTTTGATTATGGAATGATGTTTCTAATATCACAATATGCTAAATGTATACACTATTATAATAGTTTCTTAAATATGGTAAAAATATACTATTTATATATACTATAGAATTATAATTTCTATTACAAGAACTTAACATTAGAATATCACAAGTTTCAAATATAACCTTTTGTTAGCTATCAAAATCAACATTTGCATATATCCTCTAAATTTTTGGAAGCATTTAGAAAGATGCCGCCAAATGATGAATTTGCAGCAATTGCATAATGTTGGAAAAATGGGAGGTGGTCATTGCAATTTAAATAAAATATAGAATAGCCAGTAAGTTAGTTATTACTAGCATATAAAAGTGTGGTAATATATATTAAAATACATATTTCATATCATATATAAATGATGCTAATACCTGAACTTACACTAGCATATCCTAATGTGTCAGACATAATTTATTATTGGCACATACAATATCATAAAATAAAAAAAATAGTACATTGAACCTTTAAAGGCACTTTCATATGCCATAAAAATAATTTTATCGGCATTACACAAAATTCTGGCAAGTAATTACCAACACCATCTTAAGATGACATATAATAAATACCACAAAAATACCAATAAAGATATTTATGTATTTTTTTTTTTTTTGCTTATAGTGGCACTTATGAATGTCGCTAATAAGGAATTTTATTGTAGTTTGCGAATCACTATTTGGTCAGAACAAATGCCCTCATTCCATCAAAATGTTCAAGATAATGTATGACACTGTTGTTTTCCCTTTTGAACCTATAATGATCTTCTAAATCTATTTATTTCCCATCAAACAATGAGCTTCATATAAGGCAAAAGAAAATAGTTAAGTAGAAGGAGCAATTTAATGAACATTCAGAACGAGCCCCAGGACCAGTAGTCCAATCATGTCTCTACCACATATGGATACAATACCATATGATGATTTCCTTGTTAAATAGCCTACCTCTCGATCGCATCTAAGCTAGTAAACCAGTATACTCCTTATCAAGGATATAATCTAGACATCCGTAAACCATTCATGGATTTGGCTCTAAATTTACTGATCTCTAGCATGCAAAAAAGCATCCTATCATTTAGGTTAAGGGACTACTTACAAGCTATGCCTAGTTTATACCTCAACTCTTAATAGTGATTTCTAAGATGGGTCGCTAATGTTGATTGTTCTTATTTGTAAGTTGACATATATCATTAAGCAAATAATCAATAATTAAAATATCAAAACGTCCTTCCTCATCCCAAGTGATGATGGATATAAAATTCAATGTTTAATTAGATCCAACAAGGGGAGAAGATTGAACTCTACGTTCAATGGCTTGGATCTAATAAATAAAATCATCAAATTTTTTATTAGTTTACACAAATTTTCCTGATCATCATGATAAAGGACTCAAAAATAACAACAACTTCATCTTCTTTCTCAATTATTATATTTGAAGTTCATTGCTTTTCAAAACAAAACCTAAATCATATAATATTGAAAGTGAGCTATTCATCAATCAAGATAAATATCATTTTGAATATGAAGTATGATGGAAATCTTAAAACAAATTCCAAGTTAACAAAGAAATGGAGGCATGACCAAAAAAGCTGGCCTCAAGGTGGGAGTTTCAAGTGGATGTTTGTCTAATTTAGTGGAAAGAAGAGACATACTGAATAAAGAAACAGTTTAAATAAATTGTTTTTGGTCTACAATAAAATTGCAAGACTAGGAGACTAACACATCAAGCCACAAGCATCTAGAAAACATTTTCAATCACTGATTATTTACAAGATAGTCACTGATTGGTTAAAGGATACCATTACGGGTGTTAGTTTCAAATCCAAAACTTGCTTCTCAAAAGTTTTAACTTGTACAATGCTTTTAGCCTATAGCGCATTTAAGAGATTTTATTAAACCTAAGCACTACCCACTGCCTATAAATTATGAATCAGTGTTTGTAGTTTAGTTTATTTTAGTGGATGTTCCTAGAGTATTTATTAAATTTATTATCGGGATGTTGACGTCAAACTCCTGAGCTTCTAAAATATCATGTTCTTGTCAAACTCCTACGTCGCTGAAATAAGAGAAGGTAAGTAACGCATCGTGCACCAAGTACAAAGTACTGATCTAGAGCAATCTACAATGATAATCAGCAAAGGTTCTAGGAAATAAATTCAATAGCCAAAGCCTAATCAATCCAACATGATGTACCACCTAAGAAATCAGCATTCATCGGCATGGGGAGTTCTACAGTGATGACTATTAGCTAAATCCACCAAGGCCCAAACCCCAAATTATACACCAAAAGAAGGTTTGTTATTTTAGGTATGTTAAAATGTGGCAAAAAAAGAAGTTTGATCTTGTAAATGAATCAACCGAAGAAATGTTCATTTCTCCCAAAAAAAAAAAAGTACATTTTCCGAAAAACTATCTCAAAAGAAATGATGAATAATAAACTAAGATAACTTGCTTGGTACGTTAGCTATCTGATGTGTTTAAATGGAGCATGTTCAAACAACTGTAAAAATAGATGATATCGTAGAATAGATGATAGAAAATAGATGAGAGGTTACCAAAAAACGCAACTCCAGTCCAGGGCATCCGGTTCCTTAACCCTCTCACTGGTTGAGTTGCAAGTGTTGCCCAACTCCAATGCTTGGAGGTCCATAGCTCGCCCAACACAAGTCTCAAGTGCATAGAGGTATGTGGCTCGACTACAGGCTATAACTCAAACACAGACCTACTCCAACTCAAGCCTGTAGCGCCACCAACAATCAAAATAATCAGGACTCGTAGGTCTTCGAGCGAGTGAAGGCTACAATGAATATAACCTCATTCAAGATCATGTCTTGCACCCATGAACATTGGTTCTGATGGAAGAAAAATCTGGCTGTGTTAGCAAGTGGGAAGGCTTTGAATCCACGGGCTTTGAGGTCTCGGAACCATAAAAAGTAGATGTTTTTGTTGTCTTAGTTAATCATTTAATTTGTTTGTTCTATTTGATTTTATTGAATTGTTTTCACAGATGATTGTAGTCTATTTGATGTTGTCCATTAAACGAGTAATGATGTAAACTGAAAGAATACTAAATGAAACCTGTAGAAAAATACTCAAACTATAGGCGTTTTAGAGATACAGCCTCCCAAACAGAGAAAATGAAGTTTACTTTCAATTTCTTTGTCCAAATTATAAAAAAAAAAGTTAAATTTCAATTTTACTTGCCTGCATTATTTTGAGTCGGAAATATAGTTTTGTAATTTATTGTTATTCCCAGCACGGAGATTGATGGCAGAGTTGTTAACAAAAAAAAAAAAAGAGAGTTACAAAAATCAGCAATAAAGTTATCAAAATTCAAACAAACTGAATACAGAACAATTGGCCCAAAGATTAAGATTAGCAGGTGCTTAGCATGAGCGAATACAAATTACATTTACAAAAAAAAAAAAAAAAAAAAAAAACGAATTTGGCATGACATAATAGAAGAAATTATACATGAACGGAGGCGTGACATGGGTCGCATAGTTTAGCGTGGTTATCAGCCTAGGGCTTGGAGCAAAACAATGTTCTATGATTTTCCCACCTATTATGCCATGATTGGGGCGTTGCTCCCTCGGTAACTCATTCATCTTCGATGGTAAAAGCAGAGACCAGAAATCGGTCAAAACTTTTAACCTGAACAATTAGACACCGAGCGAAACAAGTAAAAGATTTAAGGAAAAAAAAAGAAAAGAAAGGAAAGGAAAGGCTGCAATCTTCAGCAGCAACGAATAAACTTTTCCCTGGGGCCACCAGATTCTTAATGTTGATTGGCAAACCGTCTGCACCCAGTCACCTGAATTCTCCCTGCCTATCACTATTTGGTCAAAATAGGTGCTCTTGTTCTATCGGCATATTCAAACTCATGTACGAAAGGCTGTTTGCTTTTTGTTTGACCCTCACTGATCCTCGGAATCCACCAATTTTTCATTAGACACCGAGCTAGAAGAGGCAAAAGAACGAACATTTTGAAAGCAAGGAACATTATTCTGGATTCCCGACCTGAAGGTACAGACCCAATTCGACCAAGTCCCTCTAATTTGAAGCAAATTTTAGAAAACAGCGACAACAAGAGGAGACGTCCTGCCTCTTACAACATGTCCATCAGCTAAAGATGGAATATAGCAGATTAAAATAAATAAAATAAAAAAGAAATTAAAAGAAAATTTGCGAAGCACTCCGACGCACGACAAACCCACAACTTCATGAGGCAGTGCGGTGGTTACATTCACACGCTCAGGCACCGCATAAACTCCCACTCCTCGTCCTCCACCTCGTAGCTACCGCCGTCGCCGGCCTCCGTCCCGCCGGCGGATCCCTCCGAGTCGGAGCTCATCCCGTCCCCGCCGGCCTCGCCACCGACGACGAGGTACGGCATGGAGCGGAAGGCGCAAGCAAGGGCAGTGGCCACGGCGCCGGCGTTCACCACCCCTCCGCGAGTGGCGGACTCCGCCGCCCGCCTCTTGAGTGCCTCGAACATGAGCTCGGGCTCGTGCTGCATCGCTCGCAGGACGTCCGCGCACGACGGCCCTGGCACCGCTTGCGTCACCGCGAAGCAGTGCGGCCCGTCGCTCTGCGTCACCCGCACGACGCTCGGCCCCCCGAACAGGTTGTGCAGTCCACCGAGCGCCTCCTGGTAAGCCCCTCCCAGAAACATCCCCAGATAGTAACCCCCCTCCTTGCCACCGCCGCCGAACTCGTGCAGCAGGAGGCTCGGCCGCCCGCCGATGAATCGGTCCACCTTGCCATCGCTGTCGCACGTCAGGTCAGACAGCACCCCCTCCACCACCGGTCGCTGCTCGAGCCGGTGGATTGGAACGATCGGGAACAGCTGCCCGATCGCCCAGAAATCCGGAATCGAGGTGAAGAGAGAGAGATTCACATGGTACGTCTTCACCGGATTAGCCAACCCGATCTCCTTCGCCACCAGTTCACAGAGCCCGTCGACAGCCGCCAGGTGCTCGAGTCCGAGCAGCCCGTCCTTGAACAGCTCGACACATTTCCTCTTCAGCTGGTCCGTGTAAATCAGGCACTTCTCGCAATCAAACTGAAATGTGGCCTCCATCAGATTCCGGTAGTCGCCTTGCATGTCATCAGGCAGGTCCTCCAGGGAGTACGTCAGGCTGGACCCCAGGGCGGTGGCCGGATCCACCGCGGCGACGGCGGTGGATGACATGGCCTCGAAGATGAGGACCGAGTGGTGGGACACCAAGGCCCGGCCGCTCTCGCTGCAGAGTATGGGGTGCGGCACGCCTTCCGGTCGCAAGCGTGCTGGACCGCCCGGACCACGGCTTCCGCGTACTCGTCGAGGCCGTATCCGATGGACATGTCCGACACGCTGGAGTGGGAGCCATCGTAGTCGATGCCAAGGCCGCCCCCACGTCGATCACGCGCATCGCCGCACCCAGACGCGCCAGCTCGCAGTAGATCTGGGCGGCCTCACCGACGCCGTCCGCCAGGAGGGCGGTGGTCGGGATCTGCGAGCCGATGTGGAAGTGGAGGAGCTGGAGGCAGTCGAGCATCCCGAGCCGCTGGAGCTTCCGGGCCACCGAGAGGATCTGAGCCGTCGTCAGACCGAACTTGCCCTTCTCGCCGGAGGTCGACCCAAAGTGGCCGGAGTGCCGGGTCCGTAGCTTCGCCCGAAGGCCGATCACCGGCCGGACGCCGAGCCTCCGGCTGGTCTCCACCACCGTGTCGAGCTCCTCCTCCTGCTCAAGAACAATCACCGCGTTCAGATCCAGAGTCCGCGCGAGGAGGGCCAGCGCGACGTACTCCTGGTCCTTGTAGCCGTTGCAGATGAGGAGGGCATCGGGGCTGCCTCTCGCGAGGCAGCTCATGGCGAGGAGGAGCTCCGGCTTGGAACCGGCCTCGAGACCGAAGCGGAAGGGGCGCCGAACTCGACGACGTCCTCGACGATGAAGCGGTCCTGGTTGCACTTGACCGGGTAGACGCCCTGGTAGTGAGCGCCGTAGCCGGTGGAGCGGATGGCGAAGTCGAAGGCGGAGTGGAGGGACTCGAGGCGGTGGCGGAGAACGTTGGGGAAGCGGACAATGAGGGGGAGCTGGAGGCCGAGGCCGCCGGCCGATTTGGAGTCAGAAGCCTTCCAGACGACCTTCATCAGATCAATCTCCTGGTGGGGGAGGGTTGCAGAGCCGTAGGGGCGGACGGCGATGTTGCCGGCGGCGTTGACGGAGAAGTATGGGGCGCCCCAGCTGTCGATCTTGTAAAGGGCGGCAGAGAGGTCGGGCGACCAGGGGGACACGTGTTCGAGGGCCACCGCCGTCGGAGCGCCGCCGGGAAATGTTCCCGGCGCGGGAAGAGAGCCATCCCAGGCGAGGGCGTAGCCAGGAGGGGGACTGCAGCGCCTACGCAGGCCAGGGCCGGCATCTCTTCCCGATCGCAAAAAAATGGAAGAAAAGAAAGGCTAGATTTCTCTCAGATTTGAAGAAGGGGGCTTTGAAAGCCGCCGAGGCCGGAGCCCCGGCTACCCCCCAAACGAGGCAGGAGAAGACTGAAATAGAGGAGAAGAACTCTAGCTCGCCTTTAAAGCAGCCGGATATCCCCACGCCGGACCTTCAGAAGACGGTGAAAACAAGAAATAGATCAAAAAACGAGAAAAGAGAGGACAGCAGCCTAGATAGCCGAGGATCTGGGAGACCAACCGCCGTGGATTTGACCGGGATAACAGATCTGAGACCCGAGAATAAGGGATCTAGGAGCGGGGGAAAGAGGATGGCTCTCTCGATCTCTCGGACGGACGGAAGGGAAGGAATAAAGAGGAGAGGAGAGGAGCAGAAGGAGTACCTAAAGTCCGGTGGCGGAGGACGCCGGAAACCTAGAGGCGGGCGGCGGAAGATGGAGGAAACCTAGCGGCGGGATGGCTCCGGCTGGCAATAAAAGGCGGAGGTTAGGCAGCGGGCGAGATTTGCATGAGAGCCATGGGGGGTTTTATAGGGAAAAATACCCATTATTCCTTTCTTCTGGCCCAAGGAAATAGAGAAAATATAAAATCTGTTTAAAGTCTATCCTTTTTATCTATTTTTTCTTTGCCCATGAACAATTTATCGAATAATGATGGAATATCTCGTCCGTGACTTTTTTTGTTTTTTCCCCGTCTCTCACGCTTAAGATTCGAGATCCACCCCTCCGCGTCGACTTGCCGCGTGGCTGTAGATCGGGGCCCGCCCTATCACCAAGTCCTCCACTTCCGTCCCTCTTTGTCTCTCTAGAAACGGCGGAGTATAATCTCGTGGTAATCTCATATCGCGATACGTGGGCTGAGGACGAACCGGCGACACTGGGCCGTAAAGGGCGAGGGCCTTATCTAGAGGGGAGAAACCGTCTAATAAACGGAAAGCACTCATGGACCAGATGTTGCCGCGCTACCTCTTAAAGGCATTACCTTCCGGAAATCACGCGTATATCAAATAATAGTGGCGTCCAAAACGGCATGGGAAATAGATAGGTAACGATGCCGCTGCACTCGTGACCGTCAAGTGCACCGTTTAGAGAGAGAGAGGGGGTTTGGGGTGGTGGGGCGCCAAGGGAAGGCCCAGTCAATTACGTTATTTATTAATAATTTACATTATCACGGGGGTTACATATTTTAAATTTTGCAATATTCTGTAAATAAACAATATTATTTTAAAAACAATATTTGCAAACAAATAAAATCTAAACAATATTTGATATTGGCCATGTTTCTTGAATACAAGGACAAATAATAACTTTCCTGATTATGAATTTGAATGATTTAAACCTGAGTAATTTTAAGCAGCTAACAGTCCAATAACTGCATTATTGGGACCTCGCTCTGGATCCTGGATTCATGATAAGGTGGTGGTGGTGGAACCCACGGATCAGCAGGCGGTGGATAGTGTTTGGGTCCCGTCTATTATTGTTCCAACAGAAAAGAGGACAAACCGGTGTCACAGGGGAAGGGGAGGTCGAAGCAGGGAGGGTGCGTTGTGGTCTGGCGTGGATGGTGTAGGAGGGATCTCCGGGGGATGATCTCCACCGTTGAAATCGTGCAGCTGTCAGTTATCCATGTAAAGGGCTGAAAGGAACGAAATTTAACATAAAGAAATGCGCGGCCAAGAGAAGGAATGGGCAGGCCACCAAACCTTGTACATTTGTCTCCTCTTATTTGACCATTTCAGCATGCCTCGAAGTGTTTGTGCGCGCGCTTTCTTCGGTAAACGTGATGGACAAAACCACATGATGATGAAAAGTCTGTCTGGATACAATTTATCATTTAGCTCGTGAAGCATCGGTGGTGAAGCAGCGGTGTACATTGTAAGTGATTGCTTATTCTTGATTTTTCATAGAAACTATTCCTCGTTCCCTTTTTCACCTTTTAGAAAATGAATTCCTGCTGTTTATATCTCCTAATAAATAAATATGAGAGATATTTGTAAATGGGCTATCAGATGGCATTTGCGCCATCTCCTTTTTTTGAAAAATATAAGGAAGCATATATTTATTATTATTCTATTTAAGAAATTTAAAATAAAAATAAAAACTAAAATGGGAGAAATCTCAACCGACCATGTCTACTGTGTCATCTCCAAAGACTTTTCTAAATGCACTTGACAGCACTCTAAGACTTGTTAAAACTAAAGTTGTCTTGTTGCTGGCAAGTTTTGCTAAAACAAATGTCTGTAAAATATGATTCTCTGTAAAACAAATAAATTTTACAGGAAACAAGACATCTAAAAAAAGTTTTATGAAAAATAGGAATTGACTTATTTTAAAATTATTTTTGGATTATATGGCTTATCCATTTTGACAAAATAGATTTTATAGGATACAAGCAAACAACTATTTTTATAAGACTCGTTTACTTTGCATTTCAATCGAAAAGTCCCAGAATTAGTAGTTTGTTGCGGTAAACTCCTATTTAACATAGAATAAAATATTGTGATGAGACGAAAAGAAGTCGTGCATGGGTGCATCTCATAGTTTTGTTTTCCACATGTCCCCTACTGGGGACAAAAGCAACTAATTAGGTGATAAAATGGAAGAATAAATGTTAAATCGGTTAATGCTTCATTGAATGTGAAATATATTGTAGTCAGCAATTGCGTCCCTCCATGATGTGCAATTCATGTACAATGCATCTCCAACAGAAACACGAAAATGAATAGTTAATAGATAAATAATAAATTTATTATTTATATGTCATCAACCTTGTATTATGAAAAAGTAATTTATCAAACACAACAAGTGAACCATCAAAATTATTTCTTGAAACCATCTGTTTTTATCTCCATTACTATTATAATGATGTGAGAAATCTAATGCAAAAATAATTAAATGACCCATTGTTTACACTACGTCCTAACTTATAGTAGAAGCTCAATAATTGATTAGATAGCAGTCATTTCGTATCAGTAGAGGTCGTAAAACAATGAAAAACTTATCTCAGTAATGAAAAATAACTTAAAGGATCAACTTTGATGTGGAAAATACTAATTGAGAGATAGATAGAAATCAACTAAGATGGTAACACGTAACTAGATCTGAGAGTTGAGTGATAATGATATGATATTAAAGTTATTATGTACCATGCAAGATAGATCTATCCATGACTAAAGGAATTATAATTGGACCAAGCCGAGTGATTGTCTAAAACTCAAGCTAAATTTTAGAGATAGGATGTATACATTGATTATAAGTGTTGCTGCAAAAATCCACCGACGTCGGAGATGCTGGAGTCGAGGGTGCCGCGGTCGCCGTCGGGACCTGCAAAGAAGTCTAAACCGGAGGTGGGGTTGCTCCGGCAAGACCCTCCGACGCTCAAGTCAGTTCTCTGCCTCAACAAGAATGGAGTGCTCGAACGGAGATTTTAGCAGAGTTTTTAGATGGAGACTAGAGCTTAGAAAATAACGTATCTGGGTGCCGATTTATAGGCAGAGGGCGTAACAGACTTGATGGCGACGCCTGTAACCGCCTGGTAGTGGGGCGTTCAGGAGTTTGTTACGGAGGGTAGTGGAGTAGGGACGTGGACATCGTTGTGGCATGCCGCGTGGGCCTGTTGTGGAGAGTGGAATGATGTCCGTTGTCG
>KE505924.1:155159-168493 GCA_000441515.1 Elaeis oleifera | reverse complement strand
CCACCTCTCTCTCCTCCTCTCTCTCTCTCGCTCTCTCTCTATTTATCCATCCATCGATCCACCAATCTATCTGTGTTCCGGCCCCCCCCCACCTCCCCGGGTCTTAACTTCCCGTCTTTATTCCAGAGAGAGATCATGGTGGGCGTTAATGAAGTGCATCGAATGTAGAGATTTGCTAAGGATGGAATGAGATCTTTCCGTCCCTATTTTTAATGCTCCTTAAATGTAATACAAGAAACGACCTTTTACGCTCATCAAGCCTGTCTTTCCCTTCGTTTCCTGCCCCTTGCTAATGCAACAACTTGGGCATTTAGGGGCTCTCTGTTCCTTTTGCAGGTGCCAGGCGCGATTGTTCTGGTGGTCACTGCATGCAGCAGCATTCTCGGATTGGCTTCGAGGAGGTGTAAGCGAGATAATGTCTATGTCCCTGTTTTGTCTGTCTTCGGTAACAGCCCCCTGTTTTATATTTTAACTACCTCCATTTGGCCACCTTTCGAGGTTACTCTCTAACCTTGAGCCATTGCCCTGCCAAGGATTAGTCAATAATCACCATCGCGAGGGGAAATTTCTTGCGCCTTCATAGACTAGACCCATTGTATACGTGATTGATTCAGACAAATGAACCGTTTCCACCACGTCGCCTGACCCAAAGGCCTATCGTATATTTGACCGATTCAGACAAATGAATCGTTTCCACCATGTCGCCTGACCAAAAGGCCTATTGTTATGTGATTGATTCAGACAAATGAATCGTTTCCACCATGTCGCCTGACCAAAAGGCCTATTATTTATGTGATTGATTCAGACAAATGAATCGTTTCGACCATGTCGCCTGACCCAATAGGAAAAGCAGCTAAGAGTTGGACTGTTTATAGTAAGCAACCAAGTTAAAATAGCTCTTCAAACTGGGCAAAGTCTTTTTGGATTCCAACTTCTGATCACTTAGTTTGACTCCTAATTATTTAATAGATTTATGGGAAATTCTCAAGGTTTGATATGCGTCTTAGCTGATACCAATAGCCCATCACATCAACCAGAGATGATGATATCATCATCATCAGCTCTCCCTCCTCCCCTGCATTCTCTCTCAAGAGCTCTTTAATCAACGCTCTCTTCCTCTCTATCACCAGTATCTTTTTGGGTTCTTTCCCTGGCTTCTCTTATCATTGTCCCCATGCAAGTAAACCCCATGCAAGTGTAGGCAAGCAAAGCAAGTAAGCCTTGGACCACAAGAAACCACTCCTTTCCCCCACACATAATATCTGGGAAAGGGTTGTTTAAGGGAGTAGGTGGAAATTTTGTGCAGTCCATTAAATAAGTCCTGTGGTTAGCCCTAGAATACTTCTTTAGTAAATAGGCTCAGGCATTGAGGAGGGAAGAGGGTGTATGCTCCCCAAGCATATGATCAGTGGCATAAAGAAGAAAAGCTGAGAGCGTTGAAAAACCTCCACAACCATTAATTTCAGCTCAGAACCTGCCTTGACCCGTTTCCCAATATCCTTGGAGCTTGCAGACAGGAAGAAACAACAGAAGGAATAGGAAAGGACTGATAACCCTGTGATCTAATACTATGGATTGTTGATATAAAATCCCCGTCCCCTTCTGTTTGATGTCTATTTCCTTGGGATCCATTGGATCATATATTTAATTGCTCACCAGCAAGTTATAATATCCCAAATGGGCATAGGTTTGCCTGAACGATGCCCCTTTCTCTAGAAAGTTGCCCACAATATACCCGCTCATCATGAAAGACGAAAGAACATCTCTCTAGGCAATGCTCCCCTCTTTATATTTTACCTCGCATTTCCTCTCGGCGTGCACATACTCCGAGCCAATACCTTATTGTTCTTTTTGAAGAGAATCGAATCTACTGAGGAAGAGTGAAAAGGGCCGTAAGCCGAAGGCAGTAGATTGCAAAGGTTGAAAAGCTCCGAAACCTCACGTGCAGGCCTCACGTTTCTGGATGAAAGGCATATATTCTCCCCTCCGCGCCTTTATTATTATTTGCGATTCTTGTTCCACCCTGTAATCTTGCATGAAGACAAAAACGCAAATTAGAGCATTTTCTAGGATTGAATTCTTCGATCGAAGTTATTATTCAAGGGCCACTCAAATGGTGGTCCGTTAAGACTAACTTTTCCATGCAAGTATGCGACAACCCTACATTCAAAAAAGCATGCAACCAGCCAAATAGCTCACCCGGAGTAAATCAGAGTATTCCAGCAATGCACGAATCCCAATATATCAGCTCGTTCAACGCTCCAATTCTACCGGTCCTCTAAATCTAAGGTTGAGATCCAAGCATCAGACTGCGGAGCAAGTAAAGCCTACGGCAATACCCGTGCAGCTTTTATCCCAAAACGTCCCTAGCTAAAAATACCGTGTATTTAGATACACAACCTCAGCACCTAGACTTTCTTCTCATAATCATTATGAACAGCGCACAGTCTAACAAGCATTAACCCCGTAGGTGTCAGACTGTCAGCCAACAAAAGAATACTAGTTGAGGTAGTGACTAACATCAGCAATACATAGACAATCTTAACTATGCTTTACTTGTTTCGCAGTAACAACAAGAAGGAAAAAGAAAAAGAAAACTAGAGTGTAAGGCTACAATCTCATGTCGGGTGCAAGAAACTTTGAAAATGCTAGTTTAAAAACCTTCAAATGGCTATTCTTTGGTGCTTCATTATAATAAGTAATATGTGGAAGCTTCCCGTACCATACAAAATTGGGATTCGCAGAATTCACACAGGTACCAAAAACTTCACAATTTTAAGCCAACGAGAGCATATTTTCCCCTCCTAACTGACAAAATAAATATATATATATCAACAAAAAAAGAAGCAAGTGACATGGTAGTTACCATGCATGTGACTCTAAATGTTGATCGAAGTCAAGACACCAAGGAGCACAAAGTATATGCGACCCCTGTAGCGGTCAGCCTCTTGTCGCCTCAACCAATGGCAATGATCAGAAAGGCAACGGAGATATACAAAAGAAAGCTGAGTACAGGGCCAAGGCTTTCCATGACGAGGACACAGCAATGCTCATTAAAGGTTATGCAGCCCAGGAACTCCATGACCATGTTACCAACACCACCATCACCTTGATGATGACGTTGAATTCCCAGCAAACAGATTAGAGGTCCAACGACAAGAGGAAACAGGCAATATCCCAGAAGACTGATACTCTGGAAGAAAATGATGTGCGCACCCTGTAACAAAACAGTGGTGGGGTAATTAGATGTCTGCAGACAAATAGAATTTAATAATAAAAGAGATGCTTACCAGCAGCAAAACATTCAATGTCAGAATTACGGCACCAGCTGCAAGCACTGCAAATGCGACAGCAAACACCTCAGACTGGGTTATCAAAGACGAGATTCTAAGTTGTAAGCAAATGCTATATATGATATATCATACAGACCTTAACATATGGTAAGTGAACTTAGAAGCAACTCTTCATTTTGACATCATAAATGGGAAAGCATATAACCATTACTTCATCAAGCTGTATCTAAATTTTTACCATAAGAAGGCATAAAATCTACATATTCCACCTCTTGTCTGGTTAATTACATGGCATGCAAGAAAGAGGTCACCTGAAGCTGGCTTCAACCACTACAGCAACCTTGTCAACTTCATTTTATTGATAAAGAGATAGGCAGCTACTCTTAGGAAAATAATTACTGCAAATAAAAATAATTACCGCGAATTCTCTTAAAATGCTCCCATGGATCTATATAGCGTAAAATGTAGTAGGGTGTAACCCCTACCTGCACACAGCTAAAGGCATGCCCTGCCCCTACCACCTGCTTCACTTAGAGCACCACGATCACTATCCTGTCTGCAACCTTGTTACCTGCTCCATGACAGCCCTTTATACTCCAAACTACCAAGCTCATCACATTCAATCATTTGGCCAGAATTTCCTTCTTAAAGGGAACAGATAGAAAATGGATATCAAGAGAATGATCAAAAGTGGCAAACAAAAAATGATCCAAGACCAAAGGAAGTACCGGTGTAGGCATGCAGACAGAAGGGAAAGGAAGGAAACAGAGTTTGGAAAGGAGGTATAAAAAGATATACGAGCATGAGAATGATCATGAAACTAGAATGAAGGGACTAATGCAGCTAATATCAGCATGCAGAGTAAACAAATGGAAAGTTGGTGTATTCTCCCCTGATCCTACCAAAATGGCCCATTTCTTGCAAATGCTTTTGCCACAATGGCAGACCAGTACTTGCTGCTCTTCATATGACCTTTTTAAAAACTATAAGCAATTATGCAACTCCAGAGCCAGGAAACAGGTTTCTCACTCCAACAAGAGTTTCTCAGAAAACCAAATTGGGAAACTAATTCGAAGCACATTTTGTGCAGCATGGAATTGAGTTTCCTCTCATAATATCCCCAGACCATAGTTTTTCCCATCATATCACATAAGGATGACCCGATGAGATCACTTGGGAAATGTATCAGGATCGAATTGAACAATGTTTTATAGTTACCACAAGACGTGCAATCAGATGAGATCATGTGGGAAACTCAAGGCAAACAAACCTTGTTCATGAATGCAGCCAATCCAATTTGATTCAATAGGGGGAGATTAAGGTATGCAAACAAGGGGATCCTAACATAAAGGGAAAAAGAAAGCTTCTTTATAAAAAAGTGGGATGGGACCCTCTCCAGACCCAACTTAGATGGAAGAGGCCCTGTCTTTTGACTCAACCATCCGTTATTGGCACGATGGTCATGATTGGATGAAATCCATAACAACACATTAGGTAGAATGCTTATGGACCCCATTCAATCATGGTCATCATGCCAATCATGGACGGCCATGACTGGAAGACAGGCCCTCTCTGATCCAAGTCGGGACTGGAAAGGATCCGGATCCTAAAAAGTTACCTACTTGATATACAATTTCAGCAATGCTCCTTGGCACTGAATCTTCTTTGGTGCCATTGAGAAATTACATATTAATTGTGTTTTTTTCTTTTTTTTACTTTATTACTAGTTTCTCCATTCTTTCTCTTTGATATATTTGTTATACACCCACACAAAAAGATATATGTATATGTATACGTAACTACTTGTTTCCTGCATTCAAACATTATCTTAAGCAGTTTTTCCTTCTTCCCATCTTCATATTGTTTCCCAAAGTTCGAAGTCCCAGCAGGACTGGGGACGTCCCATCTGTCATGCCCTATTCCTATGAGAAAATGGGACCGGAACGGGTCAAGACTCCAAAACTCATCCATATAGGAAAAGAAGCAGAAAAAAAAATATGAAAGAAAGAACGGAAACATGAAGAAAAGGAAAGCAAAAAGAAGAAGAAAAGGCAAAAACAAAAGGAAGGGAGAAGAAAATGAAGGAAATGAAGGAAAGAAGGAAGAAAAGAAAGAGAAAAAGAAAAAAAGGAAAGAAAGAAAAGAACAAGAGAAGCATAAGAAAAAGAACAAAGAAAAAAGGAAAGAAAGAAAGGTAAGGAAAAGGAAGAAAGAAACGAAAGAAGACAAAGAAAGAATGAATGAATGAAAGAGAGAAAGGGGAGAGAGGTGGAGGGTACCTACCGGACTCATCAAGACTACCACCAGGACAAGGCAAGAGAATGAGGCATTCTCATTCCATAGAGAAACCGGAACACCCCCATGCCCCCTGATATAAAACCTTACTGTTTCCTGCATCCATTCCCTCATAGCAACTATGACTTGTATACAACAATTTTCTAATATTTTTCTAACCAGAAGCACAAGTTCACTATCAACATAAGTTGCACATCAAAAGAATCCCATAAAAGTAACTTGCACTTTACAGCTGTTATAGACATGACTTCATGAATTGTACACAGAGAAAAAAAATTGATAAAAATTAGATGAAAAGTGCAATTGAACAGTTGAACAATATTCTTCTGAATCACTAGCAGAAACAATGAGAATAGGTAGAATAAAAAGAACTGTTAAGGCATGCTGTGTGGCTATGAAGAAAGGATGCCTGACATACAGGATTACAATCAAGAGTACCAATGTAAACTTAAAAATATGAACTACTGTTGTGAATAAGAAGGCTATTTGGCTAATGCTAATTGTATCGATTAAAATTTAACAAGCATATGTTTAAAGATAACTAATGCAGAGCATGTTCGAGTGCACCATATTGTTGACTTCTCTTTTGATATTGAAATATTAAGAGGATTATAAACAACCCCTTTAATTAGAAGCATACCCTTTGTGACTGGTAGAGCAATGTTTATGAAAAGAAGCAAAGACAGCATAGCCTGCAGGAGTGTCTCCATAAGCTTCGACTGATATTCATGACAGAATAGTGGACAAATTTGCTTGCATGACTGTGGACAGAACATAAGAATCAGTGCTAAAAGTAGAGAACTGCATTGTAGCCTTCCAAAGATACTAATTTTTGTGATACTTTCAGGTTACTAGATGCATTGGACACAATCAAGCAATTAACACTTACCAACTAATTGTCTCAATAGATTTTCATGAGCGGGTGCACATAGACCAACAAACAATTATCCAATCTAATGTGGGACCATAATGGCAAACCTCATTATGACATATACAAGTCATCCGCCACAACGATCATCTACATGATAGATTGCCAATGACAAGTAACCACCATTATATATGAACTATCTAACAGCATTACATATTCCTGAATGGATGTCACCTTACTTCATGCTCAATTCGTCATGCTGCAGATTGTGAATAAAAAGCAGAACTCTTGCAGAAAGGTTAATTAGAGGAGACAACGACCCAGCTGAGAAGATAATTGGTCATTGATGATAAGGGTTGGTGGTTGTGAATCAAAGTTATAGCAGTAGTATCCCGATGGTGGTCAGAAATTCAAACATCATTCAGATGCATGCATAATAAATTTCGAGAAGAGGAAAAAAAGTGAATTGGGAGCATCTTGGAACCATCCTCCCTTGATTTTTAATTCCCTATTGTCCCGATATGCTTGATCTAAGCCCATGTAGCCAACTCAGTTCTATTTTATTGACCTGCCTAGGCCCATGAAAAAACCCACTGAGTTACTAAATGGTCAGACCAACTCCAAGATAGTTGGAATGACCAATTCTAGTGATTAACATCAAGGCTCGCCTAACTGATACTAGGAGCCATACGGATCGGCAACCAGAACGGTATGGGATGGGGACAACCTCTAAATCTTTTTTGAATTTTTTTGAACTAAAGTCGGCAAATAGTTTGCCAACTTACCATAGCAAGCTGGCAAACCATTTCCTAACTCCAATTTGAAAAATGGAGAAATAGGGATCCCTGTTCCGAGATGAAACGACGGCCACAAGGGTGGGGGGGTGGGGTGGGGTTCCAAGCCCTCTCTTCCTCTCTCCGAGTGGTGGAAGAGTCTCTTTCAGCCTCTCCCTCTCCCTCCCTCCGTCTTTTCCTCTCTCTCCTTCCCTTGCCTGATTTCTCACATCAAGAGACAAAACCATGCCGGTTCACCCTTGGTATAATTCGATACACTCAAAACCAGGCAATTTGCTGTGGTACGGTGTACACTGATTAACATCATTTAAATGCTCGCACTCTTCAACATATAAAAGGTAACAAGAAGATTCCACCAGTGCAAGGTTGACAAAAGCAAAAGAAACCCTTGAGATGACAAGACCCTCATATTGCCCAAGACACTAGACGCCAAAAAGCACTCGCCTAAAGAAAGCACATGCTAATCTATAAAAAATTTAACAATTGCACTAGAAATAAATACAATTTGTATTTGGAAATAATGCAAACATCATAAGATTACTTATTCAGATTTCAACATCTTAAATCATGATAATTTTGAGCATTTGATGTCATGTTTCATATCTTACAGCACATAACATCAAAGCACCACTTGCCATAATGCATTTTAAACAAAGTCAGCACAACTAAACCACTAGACGTCTTAAAATAACTTTAAAGTTCCAACATAACAGCAAAATACCACTTCCTAAAACATGTTTCATGGTTCTAAAAAACACATACCACAAAACACTGAACCATTGAATATCCTAGAACAACCCTTAATTTATAAGGGCTCCAAAAGACCAAAATTAGTATCAAAATCAAGCCAAAAAAGCTCTGATAGAATCAGTGAAACAGGACAGGAAAAAGAGTGTTAGACATTGGAGAGGCACTTGCCCAAAATGCATCTTGCTTTGCCCCAAGCACTTGCCTAGGCGTCATGTTAGTAAACCTGCCCTGGCTGGGGATTAGTTGAGACACTCAAGGATTTCTGCACCTCGTTGGCACGCACAGCAAAGTGCCTAGAGCACCTTTGACAGGACTGGTGCCATTGCCTTATCTCTGATGATTACCAACTTACTGAAGCTTTACATAAAGCTCAACAATTCCTGGAAAAAAAATGTAGAAGCATAGAACACTCCAAGGTGCATAGAATACTCCAAGGCAAAAAACTCAAGATGATTCTATGAAAATTTTCACCCTTCCAATTACCTTACTCACTATCAAGAATTGGCCTACACTAGCAAAGGGCCCAGCTCCTTTCCTTAAGGTCAAAACCGATGATGTGGTTACCTCTCAAGTTCATCTTCACAAAGCCCCCAATCAAAAACCCAAGGTTTCGGATTTAACAAAACTAGTAAAGGGAACCTGCTGGTAGGAAAACTTTCCTGTTAACATGTGTTCGAGTTCTGAAAGTGAGTCCTCAAGATATACAGCCTAATAACTAAGGAAAAGTACAATGAGAAAAGCAAAGAAAATAAGATATTCCACAACAAATAACCTTATAATCCAACCTCTAAAAGCAGAACTAACTAGAAAAGATTCCTTAAAGCAAAGAATTAATCTCGCACCAAAGATGGCATCATTCATCTTCCTTAAACCCTTCCTCAAGGTTGTAGAAGCACCTAAGCAAACTATGACATTTTAGATGTTCAACTCATTTCAACGAGGGCATTAAAACTACCAGCTTGTGATTCTTGTTTCCCTTGCCATTGATTGTCAGTGTATAAAAGAACTAAGAGTACACCCAAAAGGAAATTGCATCTTCTTTTGTCCTTGGGCCGTTGCTCAAGATTATCAATCACTTAAGCAGCTGATTTTATTGAGATGGCCTACTCATTTCAACAAGGAGGACATCAATGATAGTGAGTCAACTTGTCCAAGACAAATATTTTAAGAACTAAAGCTAGGAAAGGGGACCAAAAGGTATGGCTACTTGAATGAAAGACACCAAAAACCAGATTACCTTTCAAAGAATGTATATGAAACCAAACTCTTTTCATATAAAGTTCAAAAGATCAGGAATCAAGACCAATACCAATAACCATGGGATTAACATCATACTAAATCAATAAAAAACTGAAGCCAATCAAGGAGAAAGAACAAGATGCCTGAAATTTCCTTAATAAGCTAGAATGGAAAAGAAAGATATAAACTACAGAGCAAAAGAGGAAAAAAAAAAAAAAACAAGAATAGCTAATGCCGATATCAGTCAAACCTAAAAGAGGGATTTAACATCAATAAAAACTTAAGCGGTCAAGGAGAAAGTGCAAGATGCTGCAATTTCCTTAAAAAGGTATCATAGAAAAGCAAGATACAAACTACAGAGCGAAAGATAGAGAACACAGGAACAAGTAATGTCCATATAATTCAGACCTAAGGAGAATGACATCCTCATAGCTTTGATGTACAGCAAACCGCACAATGCATCTTCAAGCATCCTGGAAATCTTAACACTTATTATTCCAAACATCCATTTTTATACTATTTGTTGACGAGAAGGCGAAATGCCGAAACTTTTTAACTTCTTTAAACCTCTCACCACCTGTTCCACACTAACAAGTAACAACCAATCCTTCACCTTGCCAAAAGAACAAATAAGAAACTTCAAAACTAGTCAAGTATGGGCCGGTTAGGCAATTGTCAACTTGAATCAAATTTATTATTAAGAAGGCAAATCCACATCCAAGCCATCTTGCATAACCTGCTTAATAAACATATCCATGTTAAATGGATTTTAAATGGGTTGAACAAGTTTTAAATGGTGGGTTGTAGTTACATCCATCTGATTTAATTATTAAACAGGTTGAAACAGGTTAGATGGGTTAGGAACTAACCCAACCTAACCCATTTAATAAATGGGTTAATTTAGGTTCACCTATTTACGAAATTATACCATACCTGAACAAACTTACTCATATTGATTGCAAGTCACTTTGCCAAGGTGGGTTATACATTGTCACCACTATTCAAACCCAAACGATACCTTCCTTGCGAAGTCACAAAGATGTTACTTTTCATGTTTTGTCCTCCTAAAGATAAATTACACATAAGTTAACTTTGTTCTCTCCTTAGTACAAGTTTTTCCCATCTTAGCATGCCTTCTGAAGGTTGTTCCAAGCATATGCACGCAAGCTCATGTGATTTGCCAAGCAAAACCTAGTTGGGCTAAGAATGATCTTTGTGTTTCTAAGCATCAAGCTCAAAGGCAAACTTTTATGGTATGAAATTTTGGGTTACTAGGCGATCCTTGGTGTCTTTGTAATGAAGATAAAACTAGAAAACTTTAATTCTTACATGATGGACACTATTGCCATAGATCTCCGGCGAGTTGGTCGGCTGTGAGCCGAAATGTAGCACCTGAGTGCTTGGAGTTGACTCCGCACCCGCATACGTGAGGTATTGTCCGCTTTGGCTCATGACCATCTTTAGGCTTCAGTGGGCCTTGGTCATTTAAAGCCTCACGGTTTTATCCTTCAAAAGACGCCTAACGTGGGAGATGGTTCCAATCCATATAAGGCATACTCCATTTTGACTCGTAACCGATGTGGGACTAAAGATGCCCCTTCCACTACCACAACATAGCCCCCCAGTCAAAGGGAGTATGTGCGTGTGGGCATGAACCTTTATCCCATAGACAACGCCAATGTTGCGGTCAAGGGTCAAAAGGTTGAATAGTTCGGATGGTTGGGTTGACTCTACGCCCGCATACGTAAGGTAATGTCCGCTTTGGCTCATGACCATCTTTAGACTTCAGTGGGCCTTGGTCATTTAGAGCCTCACAGTTTTACCCTTTAAAAGGTGCCTCATGTGAGAAAAAAGATTCCAATCCATATAAGCCATACTCTCTCTTAACTTATAACCGATGTGGGACTAAAGATACCCTTTCCACTACCATAATAGACACCATTACCTATTTTCTCTTCATCTAACACTTCTCAAGCTCCTCTCTCTGAAAACCATCAATGACATTAATGTGCAACCCCTCTATCCAAACATTCAAGATACTCAACCACCTGTAGTAATTTATTATCTTTTATAAACCTTGTTTCTCCTATCTTATATAAAAAAATCTTTCTCCTCTCATTTGCCATATTGTAAAATAAGTTGGCATATAAATCCCTGCCCAACAATCAAACCATTCTTATATAAAATCTCCAAACCAATTCTTGACCCTTTCTTCTCCTACTTATAACATACTCCAAATTTCAGTAATCGCTATCAGATTCCCATCTCCTATCTGCATCAGAGGCACATATCTGTGCTAACATTTGATTTGCTTAAATTTTAATCAAGCTCTCAAATGCCTCTTTTCTTCAAATTTTCAGACTTCCTTTACCAATTTAAAAAATTCTCTAAAACGATATTTCAGTAGATTCCATCTCCTTCATGTAACTACGCCCTTAATCCAACTCTCTAACTTAGGATGCACCAAGCACATGCATCCAAGAAGAAAAGTTGACGGCCTCAATTCTGTACCAAGAATTAAAAAGAAGAAAAAAATGATCAGATATGGGCCTACCCAGTCTCATCGAATGATCAAAGTGAACCATCAGAGAAACAATTCCATTATCACTCTTCCTTAGTTCTTTACCTCCTATAATAGAAAATAGAACTTTCAACCAACCATGTCAGAGACCATCCCTTCCTTGAAAAAGCCAACCCTATCAGAAACCAAATTCACATCCAAGAACCGCCAGTTTTGCACATAAACCTTCATTTAACAGTTTTGATATCCTAATATCATCATTCTTTTACCAACCTTTTCCCTTGATCATTATTCAAGATATACTATTTCACCAAGACTGAAGCTTAGAAACCTTATTGTTACGAGTGGTAATATCAAATGAAAGCAGCGCTGCATTCGTCCAAGATCTAGGCAAGACAAATGCGATGAGGGGAACGAAACAAGAGACCAATTTGCAAACCCTGATTAATATTCCATTTCTCTTTTAACATATGGATACATTCGACGAGGGCCCTTGTGTTCTTCCAAGATCCTAAGAACAAATATGAAATAGCTGGAAACCATCAGGAAGAAAACTATAATAATCTGGCGCTTCATAGTACCTTTCTCACCGTGGCCGACCATGATAGAATGAGCCCAAGAAATACGATGAAGAAGGGCCCCCACAGGTCCCAATCCCTGAGCGCCTTCCCCGGATCCTCCCAGTTAGGGTTCGGGAGCACCAGCAGCTTCAGATCGGTCACGATCCGTCTGAGATCCCTCTTGACGGTGTCCCAGACGGGCTCCGTCAGCGTGTTGGTGGTGGTCCGAATCCATCGGCGGCGATGCCCTGGCCAAAGGATCCGCAAGCGGAGGACGGGACCCCGGAAGGCGGCGGGGAGCCGGCAGCGGCTTCCTGTTGGATGAGGGCAGCGGGGAAAGACCGGAGGGGACAAAGGGGAAGGAAGAGACAGGGATGGGGACACGAGGAGAGCTGGGGGCCGGGGGGAGGACGGCGGCTGGGCCGGACTGGACGCTGGCGTTGTTGAGGTTCTGGATCTCGTGGATGTCCGACTGGGAGGAGTGTTGGGATGGGCGGCGCCTCCATGGGACATCTCGACGTCGGTGGCGGGCTAGATCAGCGGGGGAGGAAATATGAAGTTGAGGGGAGAAAGGACATCAGAAGAGAGGAAGGGAAGAAGCGCTTCAGAGAGAGCGCCATGGGAAAGGAAGAAGCGCTTCAGAGAGAGCGCCATGGCTCGAGACGGGCCCTGTCCCCACCCGTTTCTAAACAGATCAGGACGAGCTGATCCGCTGAACTGATGCGTTGAAAAAACCCCATCATCGATTAAACAGATCAATTCATCAAATTTTAAAAAAAATTATAAATAATAATATAAATTAAATTTATATTCTATTTAAATCCAAATCAACCTATCAAAAATCTCACATTTCAATTCTTCAAATCATAAAATAAATTATCAAATTTAAATTAAATACTTAATACAATCCAAACTTATAATTTTTAAATTAATTTAAAAATAAATCAAAATCTCAAAAAATTATCTTCCATATTATTATTATAGTCCTCATCATTCAATTCTTCATCTTCTTTC
>KE505924.1:79413-102246 GCA_000441515.1 Elaeis oleifera | reverse complement strand
CGCGTCGACCAGCTGGTCGATCTTCGAGAGTGGAAAGCTGTCCTTCGGACAGATCCGATTTAAGTCGGTGTAGTCAATGCAGATCCTCCACTTCCCGTTGGCTTTTTTCACCATGACGATATTGACGAGCCAATCGGGGTACGTGGTTTCTCTGATGAAGCCTGCCTCGAGTAGGTTATCCATTTCTTCGTCGATGGCCCTCTGCCTCTCGGGGGCAAAAGACCGCTTCTTCTGCCTCACCGGCCTCATGCTGGGGTCGATGTTGAGCCGGTGGGTTATTATCTCCGGGGGATGCCGGACATATCCGCTGCTTACCAAGCGAATACGTCGGCATTGGCTTTCAACAGCTCTATGAGCTGCCATCGCCCAGGGTCGGATAGTTGCGACCCGACCCTGACCACCCGTTCAGGATTGTCTGTTATTGTGACGGAGATTGCCGCTCGGCCAGTTCACCCCGCTCCTCCTCCTCTCGCTGATCCAGCTTGTCGATCGGCAGGGAATCCTCCAGCGCGCCGCTCTGTGCCAAGATTTGAAAGCATCGACGGGCGAGCTGTTGATCCCCGCGCATTTCTCCAACTCCGTTCTTGGTCGAAAACCGGACCAGCAGATGATAGGTTGAGACTATCGCTTTGAAGGCGTTTAGTCCGGGTCTTTCAAGTATGGCGTTGTAAGCCGAAGGTACTTGGACGACCGTGAAAGTTAATTGGGTGGTGCTTTGCTGTGGTTCGGTTCTGGTTGTCATAGGAAGGGTGATTTTTCCTTCCACTGCGACGGCATCTCTGGCAAAGCCAACCAGGGGTGCGGAGATTCTCTTAAGCCGATCAGTCGATAGTCGCATTCGGGAGAAAATCGAGTAGAACAAAATATTGGTCGAGCTTCCATTATCGATGAGAATTCTTTTTACATCGTAATTAGCTATTGTTGTCGAGACAACAACAGCGTCATCATGGAGAGTTTGGACTCTCCGAGTATCCTCGTCGGTAAAAGTGATTACATTGTCATGGCGCGGCCTCTTTGCCGACTCCCCTCCAGCAGTCGTCACACGATCCGCTCGTCTGGAGATCATGTTGATAACCCCGACCGTAGGCTGGTTATTCGCAGCTTCAGTCGGCTAGGCTCGTCGGTCGGGAGTGGGCCGTCGGTCGGAGACCGGTCGGATCGGCGGGTTCCGTCAGAATTTCTCGAGGTACCCCCATCGAATCAGGACCTCGATCTCATCCTTAAGTTGGATGCACTGCTCGGTATTGTGATCGTGGCCCCAATGGAATCGACAGTACTTTCGCCTGTCGAGGCCCTTTGCCTTCAAAGACGGAGGCCGTCATAGATATTCTTCTCCTTCGATCTCCATCAAAATCTATGCACGAGGAGCAGAAAGAGGAGTGTAGGAGTCATACCTTTGACGTGGTGGTTTCAGGCTCCGCCGATGGGTGGACGTCCGGCTCTGCAGCCCGGGCGAGCTCCGTTTGTCAGTCGGGGGCCCGCTAGACTCTGCGAGAGTCCGACTTTTCCTTCGCTTTTCCTTCGGACCCTTGGTCTCGGTCTGACGTCGGTCGGAAGCTCCTTCATCCGCGCGCATATACTTATACTTGCGCTTCAGTAGCTCGGCATACGTTCGGACGAGGGTCTTGTCCAGAAAGTATGTGAATCGGGACCCTCTCAGCCCCCGCTTCATGGCCGAGATGGCCATGTCTTCGTTGAGGTCCCAGACCTCGAGCGTGGCCACGTTAAATCGCGTCATGAAATGTCGGAGCGTCTCGTTTTCCCCTGCTTGAGGGAGAAAAGACTGTCGGACGTTCGCGACGGCTTCCGACTGGTGCTGAAGTGAGCCACGAAGGAGTGCTCGAGCTGCCCGAAGAAATGGATGCTTCCGGTGCGGAGGCCGGAATACCAGGCCCTGGCAGCTTTGCGAAGCGTGGCGGGAAGCCGATGCAAGAAGGCATCGGTTGCCCCTTGGATCGTCATGAGAGCTTTGTAGCTCTCCAGATGGTCGACTGGGTCGGTAGAACTGTCGTAAGGCTCCACGTGCGGCATCTTGAACCGACTGAAGATCGGTTCGTCAAGTATGAATCGGAAGAGGGTTGGGCAGTCTGGAAGTCGATGTCATTGAAAGACTTCTGACCGTCCATCTGAAGCTGGGCAAGCCGACGATCGATTTCTTCGAACCTCCGTTCGTAGTCGTCGATCCGTCGGTGCTGGGAGACTCCGGGAGTCGAATCCCCCGATGAATCCGCGAGGGAGGCGGACGACGTTCGCGGTCGCTTTTCCTTCCTCGCTCGCTCGAGCTGGGAAGGAGAAGGACGTTGAGACCGGCCACGCCGTGGCTGCCTCTCTCCTTTTCGAAGGGAGTGCTGGGACGGCTGCTCCTGAGGAGGAGACGGAGAGCGACGCGGACGTCGACGGCTACCCCTGGACGGCATGGGGTTCACCGCTGGCGGTTCCGTCGGTGAGTGCGGCAAACAGGCGGGCTGCTGCTGGAGGCTTCTGACCGCGTCCGTCAACACGGTCATCTGCCGTACGATCATCGCGATCTGCGCCTCCGTGGTCACCGTCGGGCGCGGAGAGTTGGGCTCCGCCGCGGGGAGTGAAGGGGAGGCCTCTTCCCGGAGGGAAGAACGCCTCGCCGACCCGGTGGCTCTCGATCGTTGGGCCCTGGTTCTTGTCATCTCGGAGAGAAAGCTTTGTGGTGGTCGAAATAACCCCCCTACCTGGCGTGCCAAACCTATTGCGGCCAATCCCCTCGTCGCCTGGTTCGTCGGGAATGAGCACCTGCAAAGGAAGTCCGCACAGACCGGAGAGGGCCTCCGGCGGGGACCCTCCGACGGTCAAGTCAGAGAGGAGACTAGGCAACAGTAAAGGGGAACCAGGGGAGACCCAGCGTTGGAGCGTGGGGAGAGATGGGTTTTGCTCAGCTTAGTTTGGCTTACCTCGTGCTGTTGCCTTACCCGTTTATAGTGGGAGGAGCTATGGTCCCGCCATAAGTGATGTAGACAATTGTGGAGTTGTCAAATCATCCTGGGCTGTCACATCGTCGGGGTTGCCATGTCGTCGATGGGTTGACAGGTCCTAAAATTAATTGGCGTCCTTGGCAGGATAATTTTCGAGGTCCCTGACAGGACAAGGCCCCCTGACAGTCGTACGGCGTGTCCTTGATGGGACTGCAACCCATGCCGGTCGTTCGACAGTTGAAGGGGCTGGCCGATTATATGTCGGGACTTGACTGTCGGGTGGCGACTCCAGAACACGGTCGGCATCCAGAGGGTCTGTAGAAGTCGGACGTTAGTCGTTCAACCCGACAGGGAGTCGGTGTTGTCCCACCCGGTACGGAGTCGGCTTTCGGACGGTCGGAGTCGGTGTTGGCCAGTCGGGCCAACACGTCCAGGCCGGGCATCATCGGCAGTCGCTGTCAGCGTCGTCCGTTATCAGTCGGGCGAAGTCGGTCGGTCCATCTCAAGGACGGGTCAGTCGGTCCATCTCGGGGATGGGTCGGTGCCAGGATCTACAGAGGAGTGGATGCCGGTTCATCGGTGTCGGAGAGCCGGCGTTAGTGAGTCGATGTCAGGATCCGTTGGTGAGTCGGTATCACGATCAGTCGGCGTCAGGGTTAGTCGGTATATCCCAATAGTAAGCAAGAAGAACTAAATTGGAATTTTTCTAGGACCCTTGTTGATTCGGCCTTGCTTTATTTGTAGACCAACAGGAACCTTCTCAATTAAATAAGTTTTAATGTGTGACCTTTTTTTCTCCTTTTCAAATTTGTAATCTATTAATGATGAGATTCTAAAAATGCAGTGCTGAATTTTTATGGAAATATTTTAAAATTTGTAAGGAGCCAATGAATGAAATATCAAACCGGAATTGTTTCACTTTAATTTCTGGAGTTTATCAAATTCGAATTTAAAACTGAAATCAGGCACGTAATAATTGATGCCAAATGGCTTAAAAAAGTGATTTATTTTATAAAATAACCAACAAGTTCAGTGAATCATGCAACAAAGGCAGTGCTACAGGGAGACTCATAGGAGGAAAAACAATTGCGAGCTCAAGTGAGATGATAGAACTTGGAAGGCTGCAACCCATGAGTAGCATTGAAGTACTCGAGCATCGTGGCCCATTTTAAGTTACTCTTCACCTTGTGCACGAGAACGGTATCCGGCACAAACTCGTGCTGGCACGAGGTTCTCGGCTGCGTGTCCGGGTGGTCGTACATGGCCGGCTTCCCAGTGTACCTGTTCTTCGCTTTGTTGCCATCTCTCAGCCACTTCGCCGTCACCAAGTCCTCCACCCCGACCGCATGCTTCCTCGCGATCTCGGACGTCGAGATCCACTCGACCAAATCCCACGACAATATATACCCCATCCCGGACATGTAGTCGTGGAATGGGTCCATGCTATCGCAAGGGAGCACACAACCGTAATACATGTCCACCCTCGACTTGTTCCTTAATAACTCTGCCAAGTTATCGAGTATCAGATAGCTGTCATCATCGGCCTTCATAACGTAGTCGTAAGGCCGGTCATGGCCGTGGGTGCCATCGAATAGTTTGGGAGGGTGGAGAAGTAGGTGTAGGTCTTGCCGCTGTTCATGTTCTCGGTGCAGTTGAGGATGATGATGTCGTCGTAGCGCATGATCTCGAGGGCGACGAGGACTCGCTGCTCCTTCTTGGTGAGGTTGCAGAAGACAAAGCGGATGTCGATGTGAGCCCTGGGGTGTTTGGGTTGGAGGGAGTAGACGAGGCGGAGGAGATGGCGGCGCTCGTAGAGGTCAGGGAGGGTGAGGATGCCGATGAGGAGCCGGAAGTCGGGTTGCGGGTGACCGCGTGGGTGAAATCGGCTGAGGGAGATCGAGAGGGGTTGCAGGCGCTCACGAGGTAGCGGAGATCGAAATCCTTGGGGTGGAGGAAGAGGCAGATAAAAGCTAGCAGGGTTAGGGGATGAGGATCAGGGAAATGGTGGTATGAGATGGTTTGGTGCAGGAACGTTTCATGGCCGGTGATGGGAGATTTTTTTTTCTTCTTTTCTGATAAATGCGACAAAAATGTTTACAAGATGGCGTTTATATACGGATGAGTGGATAAGAAAGGGGACAACGGACATATCTCTAGATAACACAAGAAATAACAAATAAATCTTATTAGATAAGATAAGATGAGATAATGAACATATGTACCCAACAAGATAAGAAATAATGATCTGATTCTTTTTCCTCTTAGGCAATTATTATTGGAAATGGATGGTTTCATACATGTAGTTTCTAAAATTTTAATTTAACAATGAAAATAATTAAAATCTAGATTAAAATAATTTTAATCTAATCATGCATAAGATCAGATCTACCAAATCACCTAACTAGAATCTATCATATGAATATAAATCATGCATCTAAAAAATTGATTTTGAAACATCATAAATAGAAGATCCAATCTCCATACTTTATTGTGGGTCAATCTACACCGCAGTCGATGATCGTAGATGTCTGAGTTTCTCGAACCGTACAACCATCCAACCTCTATAGGTATCCACACAAGATCTTGATCTGATCAGAGACTTCTTGATCTTTCCAGAATGCTAGCTCCTTTGCAGAGATCGCTTTCTGATGGTTGAATATGATCCTTCTTCGTATCTCTCAAATCCTCTTAAAGAAGAAGAATAATAAGAGGAAGAAGAGAAAAAAGAAGAAGAAGAAACCTTTTTCTTTTTTTTCCCTAAACCTCATGCCAAAGAGAGGAATGCCCAAAGAAAATCCCACATCCCAAAAGAGAACCCACATCCCTTCTATCAGATTTTTCACGTAAAATCTAATCTAATCTCCTATCACATGCCCCCCTTTTCCTCCGCTTTCTAATAGGCATCCAGGAGGGAGATAAGGTCAAACCTTACCTGATTAGGACTCAAATTCGAATAGAACTTCATCCTAATCTCTAAAAGGTGGAGAAGAGAGGCATGGAGAAGGCTTGGGTATGGATTTTCTCATGCTAAAACAAAATTGACGTGAAATGAAAGGGCATGGATATGGCTAGATTTCATCTAGGTGCATCCTACCTCTAATAGTGAACCTGAACCTACTGTAGCCAACATTCACTGCAAGGATCCAAATGGCTAGGAAACCAAGTATATGTATAGTCAAACGACAGTAACCTCATTGTGAATAGTCGAGACATCACAGATCAAAAAATCACTCACACCACTATAGCATCGAGTAAACTACTGACAAGTGAGTAGATATTCAAGTGATTTCTCATATTGGTCACACTCAGTACAAGTTATTTCTAACAACCACATACACTCTCATCCCAACATCTCCACACTGCAGATTTGAGACTCATCTATCCGAAAAAAAATGATCTGTGCATCGATCTAATTGGATCAATCACTGTTCTTCATGATAATCCCTCGATCGGAAGTTTTTAGAAATTAATCATCAATAATATATATCTCAAATTTTCAATACTTTAAGAATATATATTATCATCTGTTATTCTTTTAGGTGAATTATGGACACATCAAAATATGATTGAAATAAAAACTATCCTTTATTAATGAATAATTTATAAATATAAATTTATGCCCTAGAATTACAATATGCATCAGCCAACAATTGACTTTTAGGACATACATCTAACAATTATACCTCTCTCCTAACTCCTTTCTGATCTCTAGTTTTCTAACTTTAAGATTGGAGGATCCCTGCTGCAGCCAACTCCAATCAGAAACTCATTTTGCAGATCAAGCCACCACCACCAACCGCTAGCCTACATCTCTTCTTCAGTAGAAGACTAGCAGTAATAGATTGACACTAGAGAAAGGATGCAGATCTATTTATGAGAAGGAGCAAGCATCCTATTGGCATGGCACCATGCAAAGAACTTCATTTGCACCACTCCAACACCACCGTCTCAAGACCGATCGAGGTTCTGCCTACGCTCAGCAACCAAGCCAAAGGCTAAGGTGAAGATTGAGCGAAGGTGAAAATCGAGATCGAGATCGAGCCATCAAATCCAAGGCCGAGGTGAAGATCGAGCTGAGGTAAAGATCAAGACTGAGATTGAGCCATCAAGTCCAAGGTTGAGGTGAAGATCGAGCTAAGGTAAAATCAAGACTAAGGTCGAGATGAAGATCGAACCGAAATAAAGATTAAGATCAAGGTCAAGCTATCAAGCCCAAGACTGAGATCGAGCCAAGATGAAGATCAAGATCAAGCTACTAAGCCTAAGATTGAGATGAAAGCCAAACCAAGGTGAAGATCAAGGCCAAGGTCGAGATAGCCCTAGGTCGAGGTGAAGACCGAGACTGAGACCAGGCTACCAAGCCTAAGCTTTGAGGTGAAGACTAAGTCCAAGATCAAGGTCATCAAAAGATCGACCTAAGCAAATCGAGGTCACGAGAAAGCCGACCTCAGAATGTTGACATCACTAGAAGGTCGAGATTATCAGAAGATCGATCTGAGCAAATCAAGGTCATTAAAAGGATAACCTAAGCAAATCGAGGTCATCAAAAGGCTTAAGTGATGGGAAAGCTGATCTGAAAAGGCCAAGATGCGAAGTTGACCCAAGCAACCAACTTAAGGAGGCCGATCTGATAAAGCCAACTTGAGGAGGCCGATCTAACAAAGTTGACCTAAGAAGGCCAATCTAATAAAGCTGACTTGAGAAGGCTGATCTAACATAGTCGATCTGAGAAGGTTGAAGTGGACAACCGACCTAAGGAGGCCGACCTGACAAAGTCAATCAAGGGAGACCAAGATAACAACTAAACTTTTTGTAGGACCTGAAGGCAAGGTTGGATTAGGCTGAAGATCTCGGACGATCACGAGTGAAGAAAGCCTCTCATCCTAAGACAACCTTGAAAAAAATTTTGATCATCCAAAAAGTGAGAGATAACCTCATAAGAGGACCTTCAAAGCTTTAAAAGCATCAATCTAAGCCGAAGACCTTAGATGATTATGAGCGAAGAAAGTCTCTCATCCCAAGACTAGCTGATCAAAAACCATGGTCATCTGTAAAGCGAGAAGTAATTTCATAAGAGGACCCTCGAAACCCTAAAGAGTCGATCCAACTCAAAGATCCCAAATGATCATGAGTGAAAAAGACCTCTCGTCCTAAGAGACCTAAGCAAAAATTTTTGGTTGCCTGATAAGTGAAAGGTAACCCCATATGAGGATTCTTAAAGTCCTAAAAGCATCAATCCAGAATGAAGATCTCGACCTATCATGAGTGAAGAAAGCCCTTCATCCTTAGATGGGATGAGAAAAAAATCTTTTGTCACCCAGAAGCAAGGGATAACCTCATAAAACAACCCCGAAAGCCCTAAAAGAGTCGATTCAGATCGAAGACCTCGAACAACCATGAACGAAAAATCCCTCGTCCTAAGATGAGCTAAGCTGAAAATCCTGATTATTTGAAAAGCGAAGAGTAACCCTACAAAAAGATCCTTAGAAGTCCTAAAAAGCCATCTCTAATAATTCGAGCTGAAAATCTAAGATGGCTAAGAGCGAGAAACTCCTCATCCTAAGATGAGCTGAGTTGAAAGCTTTTGACTATTCAAGAAGCGAGGCATAATCCCATAAGAGAATTCTCGAAGCCCTAAAGCATTGCTATAAGCTGAAAATCTTAGACAATCAAAAATAAGGGATAATCCCATAAGAAGATCCTTAAAAATCATCTCGTTCATAAGATGAGCTGAGCTAAAAATCTTGGCCATTTAAGGAGCGAAGGGTAACCCATAAGTAGATCCTTAGAAGCTCAAAATATTAGCAATGCCGACTCGATCTAAAGTAGCTCCTCATCTTAAGACGAGCTGAGCTGCAAAGCTAGTGACAAAAGAATCCATAATAGGATCCTCGAAAGCTCAGTGCATCAGCAATACCAACCTGACATGAGATCCTTCAAGAAATAATCACACAAAGATACTTAGAGCCACCCGAGAACAAGTTAAGCTTAAAGAATATGCTACCTTCGAGAGACCACTTAAAGGAGATGCCAGAACACCTCGGCCTACAACATCTGACCTAAAAAAGATTAGGTTGGTTATCAAAATATAGCTTGCTTAAAATGATGCTACAATCTCCATGCATTGGATGTCTGAATCAAGATTGGCATTGGCTACTACTTAAAGCTAACAAGACTATTTCAAAGGACAAACTATAAGGAATATCTCTAAGGTTAGAAAGATAATTTAATGCACAAGAAGATATAGATAGCAAAATAAAAAAAGATATAGTCTAAGCCTCAATGTGACACATGTCGCTCATAGAGCCATGAGAACTAATATGATATACTCCCTCTATCCGACCTAATTCTAACTTGAACTCAAGAATAGGGGGCATATGATATAGGGAGGAAAATCTTATCTCGATTGAAGTCGATGTATATGTTGAAAAATATGTCCCAAAGTCAATCGTCAGTCTATTGACAATTGTACTATTTGATGTAATTGTATATGAATTAATTATCAATAAATATTTATTAGATAATTTTCATCATAAATTCTATATTTTTATATTGAACTTCTGTATTATGATGAAAGTCCTTAGAACTATTTAAATCAATAAAGAAGATTTATCGTTTAGTCCTTAAATGAATTTGCGATCAAATGATATGCTATTACTAGGATGATAGATATATCAAGTGTAGGTCATTATATTTCATATAAGTTGATTGTCCTCTTAACCAAGGAGCGTGAAAATACTGGTATGGCATGCAGGTAAAATGTAAGAGTATTTTCATGGAACATAACCAACTCTGGAGTACTCTACTATCAAGAGTTATTCCAAAAAGATATGAGTATAAGTATCCCTCCGACCTAAGATCACCACGGTGACTTACAAGCAACTCACTGTACTTTGGTACCAGACTATCTGAATTTTGAATTCAAGATCGGAAGATTTTTGGATACAGTCAAGTACTTAGGAAGTCAATGCATGAGTCAAGATGGAATTGACCATTCCAAGAGATTAAATAGAATGCTTTGTATTTCAATTTAGTTAGACCTTAACCAAGGCAGTCCTTATGAGAAATCACAGGATTTATTAGGTTGAGACACATAACGGATGTACTATTAAGAGTTGACAGTTTAAACTTTAAATCATCCTAGCATCAAGGGTCAAAGAGATGAATTATACGGTCACTGTATCCAAGTAGGTTCTTAAGTTTTGCTTTGTATACATTCGGCCTATCTGGATGTCGGATACCATTGCTAGATGATTAATCCGATTGGTATAGAAATCTGTTCCTGTGCTACCGGCTCAGATTCAAATCTATGGGGTCACATACATTAGAAGTTTCTCTTCGATCAAATGGCCGATCTGAAGAGTCCCACTGGACTGGGACTCTGGTGAAGAGTCCCCTGGATGAAAACTCTATCATTAATAAAGAATTAATTAGTGATTAGATCATTAATTAGCTCAATTTGATTGAGTATTAAAATCTGGATCAAATTTGATTGAATTAGATACAATCAGGTCAGGTGTGATTAGGTTATGAGATTACCTAATCAATAAAAGAGAATTGATCCTAATTCGATTGGGTCTATAGCTCAATTAATTCACTGATTTGATCAAGTTTAATTAAGGTTAAGGGAGCTTAATTAGATTGATTCATTATATTTTATTTAGATCTAATTGAATTGGGTTTGAAAGAAATTCAATTGGTTAAACCTTAGAGTCCCAGATAAATAAGACTCTCCCTTGCGCCATCCAGAAAGACTCACGTCTTTTCTCATCGCATAAAATCAATTTATGTGCGAGAAAATCAGAAGCTAACACCCTTTTTGTTGCCCATTTTGGATTGGATTAAATTTGTTTTAAGTTGGATTCAAAAGGTTTGAATTTAAGCCTAAAATTTTATCCTTATCTTTCCACACATCGACACCTTGTGAAGGATTCTGATTTGTGCGATAAAAAGAAGAGCTCCCATCTATTTTTCATATCCAAAATCCTCTAGTAGGTCTCTTTTTAGGTCAGATAAGGATGAGAAAAGTTAGGATTAAATTGAAATTCAAAATGATTTGAATTGCAATATACTTTGGCTTTTATTCTATCTAATCTGATGATGCTGGCAACCATAAAAAGCTTACATTTTTGTGCATCAAAAAATCTTTAATTTTATCGGGAGATACCAGAGGAAAAGAGGAGCTGAATATCCTTCTTGGGGCTTGAGGTTTGGGGTGGGTTCATACCATCTCGATGTGTGTAAAGGAGGAGATCGATCTCCTCTCGGGTGAGAGATCTAGAATTGTTCTAGGATTTCTGGATGAGAAAAAATCAAAGAGAAGAGAGTCTTCATCTAATTTTCTCTATCATCCAGCATCCTCCTCTGATCTATCTTCGATATCAAAAAGATCTGAGGTGATAAAAGAAGAAGATCAAATCAGATCTGCCATCAGAAGTCGACTGCACGAGCTAGCATTCCCGCGGAGGGCTTCGTGTGGACCATCCATAGAGACCGGACGCTTATGCGGCTGCAAACGACTAGAAAAGACTTTCAAATCCATATTCTCGATCATAGAGTTCAACTACCTATGCTCAGGTATTGGGTTCGAAACCCTAATAGTAGTAGATTAAATCTATTACTGAATGCTGATTTTTGGTCACATGCTTATTATTTTAGATTCAGATTTTTATGCGTATAAATTTATATCATAGAGCTGTTTGTCAGAGTTTTAAGATCAGATTTTATGTATGTATTATAAATTAAATAGTTTAATCTAATATTCTTTCGCTGTAAAATTTTGAAATACATGCATGAAACCCCTGCGCATCCCAACAATGTCATCAGAGCCATGATTTTATATGACATGATATTATATGTATTTAGATCTATAATTTAATTTAAATTAGAATCTGATATATGATATTTAGATCTAAAATTAGTTATAGATCTGATCGCACAAACTGATATAAGATTGTCCTACTGTAAGGTTTATCCCTTACAGTACAAAGGTTATCCTAGTTTGTGTTGATTCTTATAAAATCTGATTTTAAATTGAAACATGTGAAATTTATTTATAATGATTATTATCAAATTTTGATATGATCAAAATATAATAATCAGATTTGAAATAATTTAGATTAGATCTAAATTATTTAGATTAGATAATCTGAGTAGTGAAGTAATTGGATCAGATTTGTCACCAGACCGTCCGATCGTAGAAGGTAATAGAGATTACATCTCTTTTTTTTCTATTCAATTGGATCCTCTAATGATGTATAGGGATATTATTGTGACTAAATCCCATAAGATGAATGCAAAAAAAAAATTTATTTTCTGCAAAATCTTAAGATTATGTATATGATACATTGTATGAAAAGTATTGGCATCTAATCTTTACAAATAAAATCTAAAATCATAAATATATTTAAATAATTCTAAAATAATTTATGATTAATTTTATTACTATTTATATAGAATTATTTTGATCTATAATTAATATAATTATTGTAATTTATCTGTTGAGTCGATTCAGTTTTGTTTGGGTCGACTTAGGATCCTGGTTAGTTAGCTCAATGAAGATTGAGCTGACTCAATGAAATAGATTGAAATTATGATTTATAGTTCATTATCAATGAGTCAACTAAGTTTGAAAACTTAGTCAACTCATTGTAATGAGTCAGCTGAATCCAGAGATGAGTCGATTCAAGTTTCAGATCTAAATAATCGTGTATGAAATTAATTATAAAATATTTATAAATTAAATTATTTTAATTACTGAACTCCTATTCATAGTCTCAAACTTAATTGAGAATTAAGTTAAATAAATTAGATCTAAATTATGAATTAAAGATCTAATATCATTCGCATAAAACATGAATGATAGATTTATGGGTTAGCTTGATCAGATTCTCGTAATTGGGTTAGACCCTAGGATTAGAAACAAAGATTAAATGGACTAAACAGAAAAATTGATTAAGTCTAACCAAAAGTTGAATTAGATTAAATCAGAATTTTTTTAGAACCAATACAATAGTTGTAATTGGTCGAGTCTATATCCTCCCACAGATCTCACTTACCTGACCAACGTGGTGAATCAAATTTTGATTAGATCGCTTAATAATTAGGATTGATCCATGCTTATCAGAAAATCAGTTCGACTAATTTAGGTGCCCCTAGTTCGACTTGTCTTTATCCTCGATATGACTTGATGAAGTCAGTGGGAGGATTGGTGACTTGTCAGTTGGACCGACTTTTTCTAGTCCACTCTGATCTGACTTGATCAAGTCAGTGGGAAGATTGAGATTAGTTGATCTGTATATTTAATTCTGTTAAATTATGTTAACTAAATCTTCTAAATTATTAGATCCATAATATGAGCTAGTTATGGTGATAACTAGATCATAGTCTATCATTAAGGTGAATGATAATGGATCCATTAGTTCTGATTGATATCGCAGGCGCCATCCGTCTAATATTTTCTGAATGATGAAATTATTATTCATCGTATGATGATTTTGTTGTACTATTTGATGAATAGTTGGGTTGGTCGAGCGATACTCGAGCCCGATTATTTATTAGTTAGAATCACTGAGTAGATTCA
This sequence comes from Elaeis oleifera, assembly GCA_000441515.1. NCBI lineage: Eukaryota > Viridiplantae > Streptophyta > Magnoliopsida > Arecales > Arecaceae > Elaeis > Elaeis oleifera. The sequence goes on along the minus strand of KE505924.1, from coordinate 88,719 downwards.
TGTTAATGGTTGGACCTAATCAGGATTTTCAATGAAAACCCATCACCTACTGAAATAAAATCTGGGATAAAATTAATTACTAAAAATTATTTGAAGAAATAATTGATCAAGAACCTACCCATAGATGCATATAAGTTGGCCGAGTCATACTCGGACCTGTATGCAGTTTGTGTGAATTCTAATACTCGCTAAGAAATTAAGGTAATTCCTCGAATTGGAGGTAGAGGCTATCAATTCATGTAAAATAATGAAAGAACCTTTAGACTAAAGTCCATATCTTTAGGCTTGATTAATTCATATACTAATTAGGTCTGTGTTTTTTTTTCAAAATGACTAGCAATTTGTCGCTCCACTCACTGTTAACAGTGATGAGCTAATTGAACCCAACTTTGATAGTTAGTATCAGAAGTTGAACATCGATCTTGAGCCCAATCTAGCTAAAAATTTAGGGCTGAACCGAGTCAAGCAGACAATGATCCAAATAGGCTAAAGAGAAATGAGCAATTAGTTGCTGGTCAAGATGCTTATATGATAACACCTTGTAATTTCTCCATATGTGACACTACTACCTAGATATTGGATACCGAAAGTTCAATTCATATATGCGATTCATTGTAAGGACTTCAAGTTAGTAGAAAATTTGAGAATGACGAGAGATTCCTAAATGTAGGAGATGAAAGCTAAGTTCCAATTCTGGCTTTAGGAGTCGTCGAGCTTATTTTCAAATCTAATAGTAATATTTTAAGTGATTATCACTATTGTCTATGTTTCTTGATGAATATAATCTCTGTTGGTCTTTTGATTAAAGATGATTATAGTTTATCAATAAAGAACGATTATTGTGATATCATTATGAATGATGTTACAATAATACGATGACAATTAAGAAATGACATCTATATTTTATCACAGCTTGTGAGTGTAATGTACACTCCAAATAAACATTCAAAATTAGATAATATCACAGATGCCTATCTTTGGTATTACAGGCTCAATCATATTAACAAAGAACAGGATAAACAAGTTAGCACAAGAGGATATTCTTAATATCAATGATTGTGAATCATTGCCGACCTGTGAGTCTTATCTTCTTAGGAAGATGACTAAGGTGATTACTGAAAAAGATGAATGAGCAAGTGAAGTTCTAGATCTAATACATAGTGATGTATGTGGACCTATGAACATTAGTACCAAAAGAGGGTATAGCTATTTTATTATATTCATAGACTGTTATGATTTGATGTCTCGAGATTCGATCTATATTGAATCCACAGCGAGGTTCGCGATGAAAAATGGAGTCCAACGAGATCAAGATCACCTCAAACGAAGCTCAGACGATCGAGATATGTGCAAGAGAAGTCGGCATGAAATCTAAAGTAGTGGAAGACTGTCGGCGGCGGTGCAGCTGCGCCCGACGATGCGTGGTCCAAGCATGGGCTGGGCGCGCAGGGCACGGCCTAGTGCGCAGTGCGGGGTGCGATCCTCGTATGCTGTGCTTCTCCTGACCTGAGATCTGCTCGGGGCATCATCCTACGGTAATAGGAATCTCATCTTGCGATGTCGCTTTTCTCCCCCGAGTCTCCTGTCTCGTGCCCGATCCACCTCCATCTGGAGCTCCACCTCGCTCTGGGCTCCACCTAGCTCCTGAAGCTCCACCTTGCACTGAACTTTTGTCAGGTAATAATATCATTTCCTCCCTTCTTTCCTTCAGAACAATCCTATCACCGCGTAGCACCTTCAGGATTCCTCCACCAGCTATCGTCCTGTAGCCTCTCAAATTCAATCTACTCAGTGAGATAAGATTTCGCCTAAAATCGGATATGTATCGGACCTCTCTTAATCTTCTCACTGCACCATCATGTCTCCTCCAGCTGACCATCTCGATGCCTCTGATCGCACAGCTCGATCCATCCGGTAGATAAATAGTACCCTCACTGCTCTCCAGGGAGCCAAACTGCTCCTCTCTGCAATATACATGATGGGTGCATGCAGAATCTAAAATTCACTTCTGAAAAGAAGTAGATACCTCATCAGATATCTCCAGGGCATCTCCTTCTGAATAGCTACTGACCGTCGCTACAGCAGCTATCGTCCGATCTTTGAGTTGAGAGCAATCTTTAGCTAGATGCCTCAACTCGTCACATCGGTAACACCTGATCTTACTCAAGTCCCTCCTGAATTTAGACCGCCCTCGTCGCGATCTTCCGTCACTCTGTCTACCACCTCCTGCTCCTCCAGAAGCCACCAAAGTCAAGCTACCGCCACTTGAGCTCGAAGCTGGGTTCTTCCTTCTGAAATCTCGTTCTGGAGTATCACCGTGGTGACTTCATCCATCTTGATGGTGCTCTTCCCTGCTAGAAGAACAATCATCAAGGACTCGTACGAAGAGGAAAGTGATGTTAGCAAAACCAGTGCCTTGATCTTCTCCTCAACATTCTCACCAATGCTGAGGAGGTCGGTGAGGATCTTCTGGAAGTAGCTGAGATACTCCTGCATGCTCTGTCCCTCAGTCATCCGCAGCTGGTAAAATTACCTCTAGAAGAAAAGAGTGTTAGAGAGAGACTTCTCTATGTACAACTCCTCGAGCTTCGACCACAGCACCGTCGGAAAAGTCTCGCTAAGAACATGCATCACCACCTCATCCGCAAGATATATGCGGATGGTACTCACCACCTGCATCTGTAGCTGTTTCAATCCTGCACCTCCATGGTGGTCGACTTCTCGTCGCACAAGAGAGCATCAATCAATCCTTGCTGAATGAGGACGTCCTTCACCTTTGCCTGTCACAAGGAAAATTACTCTTTCCATCAAACTTGTTGATCTCCATCCTGATTAATCCTGTCTTCTCCATCTTCAGTCTTGCTCACCACCACTGTAATCTGCGTCCTTGTACCGTCTCACTTTGATACCACTTGTTGGGTGGATGTCTGGCCAGGACACCATCTTTCAAGATCTTTCCGATACTGCACGATGCAGTAGAAAAAAAATAAATAAAAAATAATTAATTATGTGAATCAGCCAAAAAAAGGTTCGCCTCCATGGGGCATGCAAACTTCACAATGAGAAAAGGAATATTACAAGAGGAGATCTCACCCTCAACTCTCGTACATCCAATTTTTCTCTCACAGAAAGTTCTCTCTCACAAAAACTCTCTCTCTAGGAAGACCCCTTTGAACCCCTGAAGTGATTGCTATCCGCTGTCCAGGAGCCCCCTACTCCTTTCTCCTTACAGCGACGCACTGCTCTCTCTCTTCCACGGGTGTTCAGGTTTTCCTGGGCTTTGGCCTGACGAAAAGCCGTGTCGCACCACCACATGCGAGACCACCAGGCCACCAAACCACCTCTGTTCACGATCAGGGGCTTTTATAAGCCTTAAAACCCTATTAGATCATGTTTAGGAGTCCTAATCATGCCCAAATTAATCTCTGAACCATCAAATCAAGACCGAGATCAACCCACACCGTCTGATCGTGCTCCGATCCATAAAATAGTATCGTGGACCATGAAAAATGCGTGGAAAATGCCCATGCAGTCCACAAACCTCCTGGTGCACCGCTCGATCCACGATGGATCGGGCAACCGGGCTCCCAGCGGTGCCTGGGCTTGGGCTGGCCGGCGCGGGTCTGGGCCGCACCGCGTGCTTGGGCTCGGGCCGCGCCCGCGCATTCGCACCTAGGCCGGCCCGCGTGCCCGCGTCTGACCGTGCACTGCACACTGGGCCGCACTCTACACGCCCAACCCGCGCACTGGCCGCACCTGGACCACGTGCGGCTGCACCGCCGCCGCTCTGCCGGTCCGCCGCTGGCCGTCGGCGGTCCTCTGCCACTCCGAGTTCCATGCCAACTTCTCTTGCACATATCTTGACCGTCCGAGCTCCGTTTAAGGTCATCTTGGTCTCGTTGGACATCATTTTTCGTCACGAATCTCGTCGTAGACTCAATATGGATCAAATCTTGAGATATCAAATTCTAACATAGACGATCTATCTAGGTATGGATATATCTATTTGATGAAATACAAGTTCGAATCGTTTGAAATATTCAAATAATTTCGTAATAAAATAGATAAATAAACTGAAAAAAATATTAAAACCCTTCGATCTGACTAAAAGGGTGAATACTTTTTCAGTAAATTTCTGACACATTTAAGAGAGAATGAGATTCTCTCACAATGGACCCCTCTAGAGACACCACAGTATAATGGCATCTCAAAAAGGAGGAACCGAAATTTGTTGGACATGATTCGATCCATGATGAGATTTGTAAGTCTGCCGATCTCTTTTTGGGGATATGCACTTGAGACAGCATGTTTTGTGCTTAATAATGTTTCAAGCAAATAAGTTAGTAAAACACTATATGAGATATGGTCAGGGTGTAGGTCGAACCTCACTTACCTTAAGATCTGGAGGTGCTCGACTTATGTCAAATTATTATAAACCGATAAGCTCGGATCCAGATCCGATAAGTATAATTTTATAGGGTACCCCAAGAAATGAGGAGATATTACTTTACCTCCCTGCTGAACAAAAGTATTTGCCAGAGGTAAGGTATATTTTGGAAAAATTTCTTAGTGAAGGAATAAGTGCCTTTAAAGTCAAGCTTGATGAAGTTCGACAGGTAGAAGAACCGACACCAATGACTGAATCTGAACCAGATTTGATTAGATCAGATTCGGAGCCCAATATAGAAACATTCTTAAGGCAATCCGATAGAGTATCACGTCAGCCGGACAGATAACTAGATTTCTTGATCCAGAATGGAGATCTTGTTGAGCTCGATAAGAACAACGAAGATCCAATCACCTATATGAATGCGATATAAAGGTCCGATTCTGAAAAATAGCTAGAAGCCATGAAATCTGAAATGAAGTTCATGAAAACCAACAATGTGTGGACATTGGTTGATCCACTTGAAGGGGTAAAATCCATGGGGTGTAAGTGAGTCTTCAAAAGGAAAAGGGACGCAGACGAAAAGATGGAGACCTATAAAGATCATTTGGTTGTCAAAGGATATCATTAATATTATGGTATTGACTATCACGAGATGTTTTCTCCTGTGGCAATGCTCAAGTCTATTCGAATCATGCTTGTGATAGCAGCATACCTGAACTATGAAGTTTGATAAATGGGTGTGAAAATAGCTTTCCTAAATGGAGATCTGAACGAAGAGATGTATATGATGCAACCTGAAGGGTTCACATCCACAGACGAGTCTAAGGTGTGCAAACTTCAGAGATCTAATTTATGGATTAAAGCAAGCATCTCGGAGTTGGAACATACATTTTGATAAGGTGATCAGAACGTATGGCTTCGTTAAGAACGGAGAGGAACCCTGCATATATAAGTGGACTAATGGTTCAGTGATTGTATTTCTTATTCTGTATGTGGATGATATTTTATTAATCAGGAATGATGTCCCTGCATTACAGGCAATAAAATATGACTGTCGTCATAATTTTCCATGAAGGATCTGAAAGAAGCAGCCTACATCATAGGGATGAAGATCTATAGGAATAGATCTAAGAGGCTGCTTGAGCTTTCTCAATCTACGTATATAGATACTATGCTGAAACGATTCAATATGGAGAATTTCAAGAAAGACTATCTTCCGATAGGTCATAAAATTTTTTCTCGAAAAAAGATGATCTGACAATCCCTCAAAAAAGAGTGCATATGAGTAGAATCTCATCTGCCTCAGTAGTGGGTTCTATAATATATGCCATGACATGTATGAGATCAGATATGGCATACTCACTAGGAGTAGTGAGTAGATACCAATCAGATCCGAATGAGAACCATTGGAAGGTTGCAAAAATCATCCTTAAGTATTTGAGAAATACTAAGGATCAATGGCTTGTTTATGGAGAATCTGACTTGAAACTCATTGGATATACTGATTTCAGTTTTTAGTCAGATCGTGATGATAGTAAAAGCATGTTGGGATACATCTTTACCCAAAATGGTGGAGCTGTCTACTGAAAAAATTTCAAGCAACACACTGTGGCTGACTCAGTATGCAAAGCAGAGTATATCGCGACATCTGATGCTGCAAAAGAAGCTGTGTGGCTAAAAAAATTTATCATCGAGCTTGAAGTGGTACCTTCTATTGATGATCCAGTTTTGTTTACTAGAGCTATAACTCAGACAAAGAAGTCGAAGGCACGTTAGCAGACGAAGCATATTCTGCGTCGCTACCATCTTATCTGAGAGATAATGGATCGAGGTAACGTCGACCTTCAAAAGATCGATAAAAATGAGAATCTAACCGACCCATTCACTAATGCCCTTGTGATAAAGAAGTTCGAAGATCATAAAATGATGATGGATATACGATATTATATCGATTGGCATTAGTACAAGTGAGTTGTTAGAAAATATATCCCAAAATCAATCGCCAGTCTGTTGACGGTTATGCTATTTGATGTAATTATATATGAATTAATTATTAATAAAATATTTATTTGATTATTTTTCATCATAAGCTTCTACATCTTCTATATCAAACTTCTGTATTATGATGAAAATCTTTAGGATTATTTTAAATCGATAAAAGAAGATTTATCGTTTAGTCCTTAAATGAGTTTGCGACCAAATGATATGCTATTACTAGAACAATAGATATATCAAGTGTAGGTCATTGTGTGCTATATAAGTTGGTTGTCCTCTTAACCAAAAAGCGTGGAGACACTGGTGTGGCATATAGGTGAAAAGTAGGAGTATATTTCACTGAACGTGACCAGCTTCGGAGTACTCTACTATCAAGAGTTATTCTGAAAGGATATGGATATAAGTATCCTTCCGACCTGAGATCACCATGGTAACTTACAAGCAACTCACTGTACTTTAGTACCAGACTATCTGAATTTCTAATTCAGGATCGAAAAGTTACTGGGCACAGTCAAGTACTTGTGAAGTCGGTGCGTAAGTCAAGATAAAATTGATCACTCCAAGGGATTAGAGAGAAAGTTTTGTATTTCAATTTAGTAAGACCTTGGTTAGGACAGTCCTTGTGAGGAGCCACATGATTTATTAGGTTGAGACACACGATGGATATACTGTTAAGAGTTGACAGTTTAAACTCTAAGTCATCCTAGCATCAAGGGTCAAATTGATGAATTATACGGTAACTGTATTCAAGTAGGTTCTTGAGTGTTGCTTTGCATACATTCGACTTATCCAAACATCCGGTACCATTGCTAGATGGTTACTCTGATTGGTACAGAAATCTATTCCGATGCTATTGGCTCAGGTTCGAACCTATGGGGTCACAAACATTAAAAATTTTCTCTGATCAGATGGTTGATCTGAAGAGTTCCACTTGACTGGGACTCTAGTGAAGAGTCTCACTGGATGAAAACTCTGCTGAAGAGTTCCACTAGATTGAAACTCTGGTGAAGAGTCCCACTGGACTGAAACTCTATCATTAATGGAGGATTAATTATGATTAGATCACTAATTAAATCAATTTGATTAAGTATTAAAGTTTTGATCAAGTCTGATTGAATTGAATTCAATCAGGTCAGGTCTGATTAGGTTATGAGATGACCTAATCGATAAGAGAGAATTGACCCTGATTTGATCAGATTTATGGCTCAATTAATTTGCTGATTTAATCAAGTTTAATTGAGGTTAAGGGAGCCTAATTAGATTAGGTTCATCATATTTATTTAGATTTAATTGAATTGGGTTTGAAAGAAATTCAATTGGTTAAATCCTAGAGTCCCAAATGAATGGGACTCTCCTTTGTGCCATCAGAATGACTCACACCTTTTCAGTTTGTGTGTGAGAAAATCAGAAGCTAACATTCTTTTGTCATCCACTTTGGATTGGATTAGGTTTGCTTTAAGTTGAATTCAAAAAATTTGAATTTAAATCTAAAACTTTGTCCTTATCCTCCCACACGCCGGCTCCTCCTATACGTCAGTACTTTGTGAAGAACTCTGATTTATGCAGTAAAAAGGAAGAGCTCCATATATTTTCATGCCCAAAATACTCTAGTAGGTCCTTCTTTAGGTTAGATAAGGGTGAGAAAAAGTTGGGGTTAAATTGAAATTCAAAATGATTTGAATTGCAACAAACTCTGGCTCTTATCCTATCTAATCTGATGATGCCAGCAACCATAAAAGCTTACATTTTTGTGTGCCAAAAAGTCTTTGATTTTTACTGTGAGATACTAGAGGAAAAGAGGGGCCGAATGTCCTTCTTGGGGTGTGAGGTTTGGGTGGGTTCATACCATCTTGGCGTGTGCAAAGGAGGAGATCGATCTCCTCTTGGGTGAGAGATCTAAAATTGTTCTAAGATTTTGGATGAAAAAAATCAAAGAGAAGAGAGTCTTCATCTAATTTTCTCCACCATCTAGCATCCTCCTCTGATCTATCTTCGATATCGAAAAGGTCCGAGACGATCGAAGATGGAGATCAAATCAAATCCGCCATCAGAAGCCGACTGTGCGAACGAGCACTCTCATAAAGGGCTGATCGATCTGAGGGCTTCGTGTGGACCATCCATAATGATCGGACATTTGTGCGGCTATGAACGATCAAAGAGAACTTTCAGATCTACATTCTCGATCGTAGAGTTCGACTATCCATTCTCAAATATTGAGTTCGGAACTCTAATAGTAGTAGATTAGATCTATTGCTGAATGCTGATTTTTGATTCACATGCTTGTTATTTGAGATTCAGATTTTTATGCATATAAATTCATATCGTAGATCCGTTTGTAGGTGTTTTAAGATCAAATTTTATATATACATTTGTAGATTAAATTGTTTAATCTAATATTCTTCCGCTGTAAAATTTTTGAAATGCATGCATGAAATTTCTGCGCATCCTAACAATATAGATAACCTCGATCCAGCTCTGATATTAGTCATGATCAATCCAAGGTATCTTCATGATCAATCCAAGCTGAGATTTCATGAAGGTATTATATTTGATGTTGTTGCCCGATTTATGTCCGGTAGAAAAATCTCAGAATCCACGTGACAACTCACCATGAGCAGATAAGAAAGAGGACAACAAACATATTTGATCAGATAAGATAGGAGATAATAAACATATCTTGATAGATTAAAATAAGAGATAATGAATGCATCACACCTAATAAGATAAGGAATAACAATCTAATTCGTCATAGCACCTCAATCTCTACTTATAAATAGAGGCCTACAAGAGACCCCTAAGATAGGCAATCACCTCTCTCCCTACAGTACGCTCCTTCCCTTTGTTCCGTAGTTTTCTCACTTGAGCATCGGAGGATTCCTGCTGGAAATAACTTTGATTTTATTTGTAACTCTATTTAATTT
>KE505924.1:63746-79393 GCA_000441515.1 Elaeis oleifera | reverse complement strand
TTTATATATAACTCATGAATTTTTAAAGAAAATATATTATTATATTAATATATTATTAACTTGATTTATCATTCACTTAGGATCTATTTGGTTCATGGAACGAGAAAAAAAATATGACCAATGGAAAAATAAAAAAAAATATCTCATATTTGGTTGGAAAAATGAAGAAATGCCTCATATTTGATTGGAGTTTTTAAAGAGCATAGACATAAAATTTTCATATTTCATGGGAAGGAAAACCATAGAAATTTTTTTTTTTTTCAAAAATGCACTTTAATTTTGAGATAAAATTGGATAAGATCTTTCACTTCATCAAAGGCATAATAGATACTTTATATTAATTTATAAGATAAATACTCAATTTCTCATGGTCAACCAGACGTATAAAAATCACTTTTCAAGGGATCGATCATATACCCAAACATCAATTTTCTAAGAAAAATATTCTGATAAGAAAAAATTGTTCTTACGAACCAAACGAGTCATTCATGTTATCTTTGATTTTGTAGTCATAAACACCTTTAAAATAAAAAGAAAAAGCCAACTTCCAATCCTAGTCATTCATCTTTATGTGTCCTCTTCCCTCCTTCTCCCCTCTCACATTTTCTAAGGGGACTGCTCACATAATTTTAGCAGCTTCACCCCTTAATTCCCGCTTTAATTCCTTATTTCTTTTTGCAGGTAGAGAGCTAGCCTAATTAATTTTTGCGGATTTTTTTGTGCTGTTTGTAATTGTATTGTTTTTTCTACCATTAAGATCCAACGTGAATCCAATCTGTTTGTGACTTGCCATAATGGTAAGAGAATTGAAGCACATAAGGCAACCGGATAGCCTTACATCTTTTTCATTGTGCATCTACAATTAGTTATTTAATCGTTTTTAGCAATCCATTAGAACAAGAAGGAGAATAAATAGAATCATAAAACATATTTCCATATAAATAGAATCATAACCATCTTTCTATATTTTGTCCCACAGAATTGTCTCCCCTTCACTGTCTCTAGTCCAACTCGTTCCTTCTTTTTGATGAATAGCTGTTTCCATAATGTCTTATTCTATACCATTGCTTTAGATTTGCTTTGCTGATATTTTCAGTTTTAAGAATAGGATGAAAACTAGATATAAACCGTAGAAATATCAAGAGACATATTATTATGTGAATGACTTATTTGGGAAGAAATTAGGTTTTTCACTTTTTCTAGAAATATAGCAAGTCTAGCCTCTTAATACCTTCCGTTGGACTTTCACGCAGAATTTAAGTTAACAAGGGTAATACTCACCAGCTTGTGCCGGCATCTAATTATAGACCTTTATACAAACAGTATTATATCGGCTATTGCTGTCATGACAGTGTTGTATTGTAATAGCAGTTATTGTTGAAGGGAATTCAAATGGAAACTTAAATTTTTCTAAAACTTTTCCCTAAGTGCTTTCCTTTTGACAATCCATGTTAAGATCCTTTAGTCCAATCCTGGAAAAAGAAGGACTTTTAAAGCCATATATATAGTCCAATACTGAAAAAGAAGGACCTTTAAAGCCATATATATATATATATATAAAGAGTTTACCTTAAGCCGTTTAGGATGTTGGGATGGTTGAACGAAAATCTTTAACATATATGCAAATTGGATTGGATCGGGTAGGGTGTGCGCTAAACAACATGCTAACTTGAAATATTATCTTTATTTTATTTTATCATTTAAACATTTATGCTTCCATTAATGTTTTAATTATCGTTCAAATATACATTTGATTTTTAATTATCATTTTAAATTCTAAATTTTGGGCTCCTAATTAAACCTGTGAACGTTGGGCTCCTAATTAAGACTTTAATGGGTAAACATTGGGCTCCTAATTTCAAGCTTTAATAGGTCTAAACAGTCAGATTCAAATGATTATAAAATGGCCATCTTGAGACCTAATCAAACATACTCTAAAAGAAACAAAACCAACATTTTCTTCTCTAGAATTCTCCCTTTGCTTTCCAATTTCCAATTTCACGTCTTCTTCTGTATTTTATTATTTGCTGAATGCTGAAAGATCTCTATCCTTCTCCTCTGAGGCTATGCTCGTAGGTAAATATCCCAATTATATCTTAGGATGATTTTTCAGATTTTCTACGCAATGGACGGAAATACGCTTTAGAACAATAATGCGCATGCTTCCAGATTTGTCAGTTTTATTTTTTATTTATTTTTATGATTTTTTGTAAGTCATCAATGTGCAATAAGAGAAATAATTAAATTTATTAGTTTCTTAATTATATCCGAAGTTTTATAAGCTTTGTTCTAACAATTATCTAGTGACTTATGTTTAGAGGGTGCAAACGGGTCAGACCAAATCGAATCATGAGTGACCTTGATTTGACTCGATTTTTTGATTGGATTCTAATGTTGGACCTAGATCTAACCTAATAGAAGATCGGATCAGATCAGGTTGGATCCACAGTCAAAATTTTTGATCTAACTGATTATTCAGGTTAAGTCAGATCTCTATATAACCCGATCCCAATCAGAAAAATCGGGTTTGGATTGCATTCGGGTCAAACGTAGCTAAATATATTTAATTACCACATAGTAAACTACTATTAACCATACAAATTAGACAATAAATAATATTACTCTCAAAATAAGTTAGGATATAAAATAATTTAAACCTATCTTTATGTTAAAAGCTTTGCACATATAAGCCTTAGATTATAATTTAGAGGCTCAAACAGGTTTAAATCCTAATGGCATATCGGGTTTGGATTGGATCATTGAGTAGAAGATCCAAAATTGATCAAAAATCAAATGTCTTGGGTAGGTCAAAATTCAATAAATTTAGATCCGATCCGAAAAATATAATTGGTCTAATTTTAGAACCAAACCAGATCCCATAAGTCTTTTAGGTTACGTTTGATAGCTGGCAAACTATCCAGATTGCTGGCATTTTAATGTGATAATCTGAATTACTACGTTTGATACATTTTTTGGATAGTAATTCAATTGCCTTGGCAATCCAGATTGTCTCATACGAGGCAATATGGATTACCTTAGGGAGGAGTGGCTATCCAGATTACCACTTTTTTGACAGTGTTGTAATAAAAATTTTGGATAAAATTATTCTCAAAAAAATCACACAAAATTCATTATCCAACCCTCAACCCTCCCCTCCCCCACCCCTCCACATGCGCCCCGGCCCGTGCCTCCTCTATCTCTCTTTGCCTGCCCACGCACGGCTTCTCTGCCCTTATCACCTACCACCCTTGGCTCCTCCATGCCTGTCCCCACCACCTCCATGGCTCCACATGCGTTCGCCCCTTCTCACCCCCAGTGCTCGTGGTTCCTCACATCCCTCAACACCCCATCACTTCTTCGCGCCATCATCACCTCACATTACTTCTACTACTTATCAGGAAGAAAAAAGAGCACCAGGATAAAATTATTGGGGATATTTTGAAATTTAATTTCATCTTATCGGTAATCTAATTACCATACAAAATATGTCGATTAAGATTTTCAGTAATTTTACTACAACATTACCTGTATGTACCAAATACAGTAATCAACGTTACTGACAATTTAATGATGGCAATCTATCTTAAAGGCAATTCATATTATTTTTCAAGATTGCATGGCGATACACCAAATGTGATCTTAAAGTGGATTGAATTGGATCTAAGTAGATCAGATCGGATCTGATCACGGGTCAACTCGATCCATCTGCAACCTTAGGTTCAAACATGATACTGATCAAGATAGAAAATGGAAAGAAATAATATATATCAATACACTAAAGTTGTCGAATGCAAGCAACATGCTGGTCAATCATATGGAAGAACAGCGCAGCAAGGTATAGGGACTACCAAAATTTTACAGGAAGTCTATGGCTTTCCTTTTCGTGCCAGAAATAAGAAGGCCAGGCCCAACGCCGCGCGCGAGTATTCCACCATAGAGGAAGGCCTATATTTTAATTTTACGTTTGTTTCTTCAGGATTTTGCTTCGGAGATGAGCGTTCATCTACTGCTCCAGTTTAGCTAGCAGTGAACAAGGTTTCTATGTGCCCAGTCCCGTCCCCTGCTGCACTGCCTACGTCATGAATCGGCATATGGAATCTATATTTATATAACATAAGTAAAATGATCAATAATTATTAGAAAAAAATTTCATGCTGACACATAAATTATGATATAATCTCTCAACATGTGATATAAATAAATTGATCAACAGTTATTAGAAAAAAAATTAAATTGACACGTCAAATTATGAAGTAATCTCCCAACATATCACGTACGTGTCAAATTTAGTAGTCTCTATATTTTTTTTTAGCAGCGTTTTTTTCCCTTCTCTTACTTTGAAGATGCAACGCGACGGGGGCCATCGGATATGCGAATGGTGATCTCGTGGGACTGCGAACCACTTTCCGCTCGGCAATTCAGCGTGCCCGAGCATGGTTTAGAGTCCTTAACACGTGAGCATCCGTTCAGTTACTTTATATGCGGGTTGCTCGATCTGCCGTCCATTGGATTCTCTGTGGAGCAATTGGAGGAAGATCGAGAGGATCGCATATAAAGTGACGCATCCGCATTGGTGGTTGGCTACCGCAGGCGATGTGACGCGCCCGTAGGGAGGGGATGGGACTTGGGAGTGTCGCATGCCACCAGTTATGATTCGGCCGTAGCAAGGATAAAAATCCATGTCAACGTCCCTTTTCTTTGCCGGGAAGGGCACTTGTAACAATCTGCTATATATATATATATATATATATTATATATATATATTATATAATATATATAAAAAGAATGAATGAATAAATGTCCGAAGAGACGACAGTTCCAGAATTTTTTTTTTTTTTTTCCAGATGTTCGGACAATTCTGTCAATTTTTTGATTTTGATTTTCAATTGATCCCGTAAGTATAAATATCAACCACTAACTATCAATCGACTTACCGATCAATAATCGATTATTCTCAGCCATCAACAAATTCCAACTATGACAACTCGACTAATGTCAGACCGATGACCATCGATATATCAAAGTTACCGACCGATGATCATTTGACTTCCACAACTGTTGACATACGATCGATATATTCTAATTACCGACATAGAGTCGGCTTATCAAAAATCCTTAGCATAGAAAGCGCATAATGGCCAGAATATGATCAATGATGGGTATAACTACCCACCCCACGATCATATAATACCGAGATAAGCGGGACCCACGTGCCTAATCATTACAAACGGTTACAACTACTCGTCAATAAAAGGAGGTAAATGAACAGCATTTGGTAAGGTAATTTCTAGGCTGATATTTTACCACTCTAAATACTTATCTACTATTCATCACTCCCCACTGACTTAAGCATCGCAGGGTCTCCGTCGGACACAATTTCGATCAGTGTGGACTTCATTTTGCAGGTGCTCTTCAACGACAACAGGCGCAACAGAAGATTGGCCGCAACAGATTGATGCGTCAGGAAGGAAAAGAATACGAACAATCATGACTAAGACCAGAACTCAACATTCTACAGGATCCGTCAGGTAATCTTTTCATCGGGGAGATCTTCCTCCCCCACATCTATTGGCAAAGCCCAGCTCTTCGCATCCTATAGTCACTATGGACGCACAAATCGCTGCTCTAATGCAGTAAATGAAGATGTTGACCGAGGCGGTGCACAGCCTCCAACAAAAATAGACACAGCAACAGCAGCAACCGCCGACAGAGGAGCCGGTGGCTGATTCAATGCCATCCAAGCACAGCCGCCATCCTCCACGGTGTTCACCCTCTTCATCTTCAGAACGATGACCGTCTCAATGCTCTCATCGAGTCGAGCAACTGCATTCTCGACATTCTCATCATGCCACTCATCCTTCGCAACGATCTCCTTCTCCTTCTTATATACATAGTATCAAGAAGGAGAAGAGGCCACGTGTACCTTCTGCTTCTCTATCTTCAAGTTCTTCAAGGGATTCTACCCCTGAATTTTCTCAGCAACGGCGGCTCGACAACTACGAGCACAAGTTCAAGGAGATCGACCGCCAACTTGCCCGACTTCAAGCGAAAGATCGAAAGTCCTCCAATGACTACGACTTTTACACTGCCCAACCTCTCTCTCAATGCATCTTGGACGAGCCGATCCTGTTTCGGATCAAGATGCCGCAGATGGAGCCATATGACGGCTCCACCGACCCAATTGATCATTTGGAGAGCTATAACTTATAAGGCCCTTATGATGATCCAGGAGACAACCGACGCCCTCCTATGTATCGGCTTCCCGGCAATAATTCAGAAAGCTGCTCGAGCATGATATTCTGGGCTTCAACCGGGGAGCATAAATTTTTCGAGCAGCTCGAGCATTCCTTCGTGGCCCATTTTAGCACTAGCCGAAAGGTGCCACGTACATCTGATAATCTCTTCTCCATCAAGCAAGGCGAGACAGAGATATTGAGAGATTTCGTGGCTCGCTTCAACACGACCACACTTGAGATCAGGGATCTCAATGAAGATATAGCCATCCCGACCATGAAAAGAGATCTGAAGAGATCCAGATTCACCTACTCTCTGGCTAAGACTCTCCCCAAACCTATGCTGAACTCTTGGAGTACGCATATAAGTATATTCACATGGATGAGGGTGCTTCTGATCGGTATCAGATAAAAAAAAGATCAAAAAAAAATAAAGAAAAGTGAAGCTCCGACCGAATCAAGTTGGTCAATGATCAATAAGCGAGCTTCGCCTCGTCGACAGAGTCCAAGATTAAACCACTATAGCAACAAGTATGACTCCTATACTCCTCTTTCTGCTCTCCGTCCGTAGATCTTACTGGAGATCGAAGGAGAGGAGTATCTTTGACATCCCCCATCGATGAAAGCACCATCGAAAAGTCAAGACAAGAAGAAGTACTGTCAGTTTCATCGTGATTATGGTTACAATACCGAATAGTGGATTCAACTCAGGGATGAAATAGAAGCCTTGATTCGATGTGGCTACCTCGAAAAATTTTGATGAGATCATCTGACTCAATCTCCCATCGACCAACAGCCTCAGCCACAAGCTGAGAAAACGATCCACAATCGACTAACGGTGGGAGTGAACAATATGATCTCTAGATGACTGAAGGACTGGGGGGCAACTTTCGAAAAAGAGTCAGCGAAGAAACGATGACTGGATAATGTAATCTCTTTCTTGAAAGATGATGTTCGGAGAATACAAACTCTCCATGATGATGCTGTCATCGTTTCGGTGACGATAGCAAACTATGATATAAAAAATTTAGTCGATAATGAAAGTTCTACCGATATTCTCTTTTACTCGACTTTCTCTCGAATGCGACTATCGACTGATTGACTCAGAAGAGTCTATGCCATTAGTCGATTTTACTGGAGATGCAATTATCGTGGCAGAAAAAATTACTCTCCCACTAATCATGGGACCAAATTCATAATAAATACTATTCTTCTAACATTCACAGTCGTCCGAGTTCCGTCGGCTTACAATGCCATATTTGGACGATCTGAACTTAATGCCCTGAGAGCAGTAGTTTCAACATACCATTTATTGATCCAATTTCTAACAAAAAATGGAGTCGAAAAAATATGTGAAGATCAACAACTTGCTCGATGTTGCTTCATGGTCTCTACAAAGAATAATCAATTGAAGACTCTTTATCTGTCGATAAATTGGATCAAAGAGAAAATAAAGAAATGGTGAACCAACTGAGCAACTGATTTTTATCCTACTAAAAGAAGAAGATCCTGAGAAGACAGTCCAAATTGGATCGTAATTATTTGATCCAGAGCGGCAACAACTGATGAATCTACTAAGAGCAAATACCGATATTTTTGCTTGGTCGGCAACCGATATGGCAGAAATTCCTCCGGAAGTAATAACTCACCGATTGAATATTGATCTTAAAGTTAGATCAGTGAGGCAGAAGAAAAGATCTTTTGTTCCTGAAAGACAAAAGGTCGTCGATGAAAAAATTGACAAGCTTCTTGTGGCTGGCTTCATCAGAGAAGCTAATTATTCCAATTGGCTCGCCAATGTAATAATAGTGAGAAAAGCCAATGAGAAATAGAGAATCTGCATCGACTACACAAATCTAAATGAATCATGTCCGAAGGACAGTTTTTCATTGTCAAAGTTTGACCAACTAGTTGATGCGACTTCGGAACATTGACTTTTAAGTTTTATGGATGCCTTTGCAGGCTATAATCAGATTCAGATAGCATCCGAAGATAAGAAGCACACTGCCTTCATAATCGATAAAGGTATCTACTGTTATAAAGTAATGCCGTTTGATTTAAAGAATGTCGGAGTCACTTATCAACGGTTAGTTAATAAACTGTTCAAAATACAAATTGGATGAAACATAGAAGTCTACGTTGATGATATGCTGATAAAAATTTTAAACTTTGATCATATTTGAAATTTAGAAGAAACCTTCGATACACTTCGATGACATCAAATAAAATTGAATCCGACTAAGTATGCATTCGGAGTAACTTTCGAAAAAATTTTAGATTTCTTATATCACAACGAAGAATTGAAGCTAATCTTGAGAAAATAAAGACTATCATCAATATGAAGCATCCAAGCTCCAAGAAAAAGATACAATAACTCACTAGAAGGATCACCGTACTCAGTCGATTTATCTCCAGATCGACAGAAAGATGCTTATCTTTCCTTAAGACCTTAAGACAAGCAAAAGATTTTTCATGGTCAGATGAGTGCTGACAGTCCTTTGAGGATTTGAAGAAATATTTGACATCTCCACCACTACTTACAAAATTGAAAGTGGAAAAAACTTTGTATCTCTGTTTAGTGACTTCGATGGAGGCAGTTAGTTTGGTACTCATCCAGAAGGATGAAAATTGAATTCAACGGTCGATTTATTACACCAGCAAGGTGCTCCATAATGCTGAAATAAGATATTCAAAAATGAAAAAGATGGTCTACGCTCTGATCATATCATCACGACGACTTCGTCCGTACTTCCAAACACACCCAATAGTTGTCTTGACAGATCAGCCATTGAAAGTAATTCTATATCGATCTGATACTTCAGATCGAATGACAAAGTGGGCAATAAATTTAATGAGTTTGATATTCAATATCACCTGCGACCGTCAATGAAGGCACAAGTTTTGGCCGACTTCATCACCGAGCACACCATACAGATAATAATCCTGAGGATGGATCCAATGATAAATCGAAACAAGTTGAAACTCCTGAAGCTGACTTACTATCGGTATGAGTGCTACATATTGATGGAGGATCCAACGTACAAGACAGTGGAGCCGATCTCATTCTCACTAACTCCGAAAAAATTGTAACTGAATATACCCTTCGATTTAATTTTAAAGCCTCGAATAATCAAACCGAGTATGAAGCTCTTCTAGCCGGCTTAAAGATTGCCAAAGAGCTTGATATTGACAACTTAAAGGACTTCACCGATTCATAGTTAATTATCGAACAAATTAAGGATGAGTTTAAAGCTCAAGACCCCATTATGATGAAGTACCTTCAGAAAATGAAAGATCTTCTATCGACTCAGAAATATTTCGAGATCTCTCACATCCCAAGAGCGAAGAATGCTTGAGCTGACGTACTTTTCTGACTTGCAACCATTTTATTCAGCTCGCTTAATCAGACATTCATCGAATGTCTCGAACAATTGAGTATTGATAAAGTCAAAGAAGTACTGCAAAGGACCTCTTCCTGTAGATCCTTCAGAAGTCAAATGACTAAGGTGGATGGCCTTATAATATATTTTGATGAATAGACAACTTTATAAAAGGTCATTCTCTATTCCCTCACTGAAGTGCTTGAGACCAGCGGATGCTGACTATGCACTCAGAGAAGTTCATAAAAGGGATTTGTGAAAATCACTTGGAGGGCAAATCATTGACTTATAAAGTTTTACAATAAAGATATTATTGGCCACCATGAAGAAAGATGAAACTGAACTTGTTCGAAGATGTGAACCATGTCAGAAGTATGCTAACATACAGCATCAACCGACTAGCCAGCTGACATCAATTGTTGTACTATGATCTTTCGCACAATGGAGAATTGACATACTTGATCCTTTTCCTCCAGCATCTGATCAGAAAAAATTTATAGTAGTTACCATTGATTACTTCATCAAATAGATGGAAGTCGAATCTTTGGCATAAATTACTAAAATTAAGATGGAAGACTTTATTAAAAATCAATCAAATGTAGATTTGGTCTATCACATACCATCATCACCGACAATGGTCGATAATTCGATAATCAAAACTTCAAAGAATTTTGTGCGAAATTTTATATTACGCACAAGCTCTCCTCAGTCGGCCATCCATAATCCAATGGTGAAGTGAAAGTGACAAACCGAACAATTCTATATGGTCTCAAGATCAGACTAAATGAAGCTAAAAATCTCTGGATGGAAGAATTATATCTGATCTTATGGGCATATCGAACAACTCTTCGTATACCGACAAGAGAGTCACCATTCAACCTAGCCTACGAAACTGAGGTGATTATTCCACTTGAGATCGGATTGCCATCAGTAAGAGTTGAACAGTATAACGAGCCGAGTAATTCTGAATATCAGAGAGCCGATCTAGACTTACTTTGAAAATCTGACAGCAAGCTCAAGTTGGGATGGCAGCATATCGACAAAAAATAGTCCGATATTATAATGTAAAAGTCAAGCCTAAGATCTTTCGTCTATGAGACTTGGTCCTAAAAAAAAAGAAGTTTCGAAATCTCTGGACCAAAAAAAATTATCTCCAAACTGGGAAGGACCCTATAAAGTAATCGAGACACTTCGATCTGGTGTATATCGGTTAGAAACTCTCGATGGAACGATGATTCCTCAGACTTGGAATACCGATAATTTAAAGATGTACTATCAATAAAGTTGTTCACATGTATACTATTCAGAATGAAATATTGAGATTCTAAATTTTGAAATCTTCAATCAACTACAAGTTATCTATAAATAACATCAGACCGATAAATAATCGATGAACTTGTACCGACTGTATCTTGATTTTCACTGTAAAAATTGACTTAAGTCGAACGGCGATATCAAATCGATAAATAATCGATCAGCTTGTACCAACTATATCTCGACTTTTCTACCAACTATATTTCGATTTTTACTATAAAATTGACTTAACTACTCATGCCGACTTAGCTTTAGCTAAGCGAAACATTATGTCGACTCGACCAAGATCGAGTGAAAAATACACCAACTTGACTACAGTCAGTCGAAGGATATTTGACTTATCATCGTCTATCAAATATCTAAAAGGTATATACACTAAGTCGACTAACACCCGACTAGCAAACAAACTCTACTACAATTATTGCTCGACATTCAATTCACTGATGGATGATCGTTGTCCGATTGTTATTTCACGACATTGACAGTACAAGCGTAAAAATAGATTCCATGCTTGAAAAATTTTTTTCATTCGTTGAAGAAAGATTACAAAATTGGATCCAAGATCTGATTACAAATTAGACTTAGTCCGATTATAAAAAAAAATATTACATCGGTCACTAGTCAGCTTCTTCATCACCTTGCTCCGATACAATTTCGGTGGTTGGAGCAGGTTCTGGTACAGTCGGTGCATCTCTTTCAGTCGGTGTGGTGGTCTCCTCAACAATCTTTTCTCCCGAACTAGGGTAGACGATGCTGCTCAGGTCCAAGTTTGGATATAATTTTCTGACTGCATCTCTGCCATCCTCGTATCCGACATAGTAGGTGGCGAATCCGCCCTCGAGAATTTCATCCTTGAATTCTTATGATTCTTTGAAGTTCTTGATGGCCAGACTCAGAGCATCCTTCGTCGATTCAGCTTCTTCCTTGGTGGAGGCCGACTCTGGATCAGCCAGTGTCAACCTCTTCATGGTGGTCCGATGCCTTCCGCGCTCCACCTCAAGCTCTTCTATGCATCCATCTCTCTTTCTTCAGAGCCGATTGATGGAATGCTTTTGCTTTTGATCCGAAATTCAAGAGACGTGATGCTCTATTAAGCCGACCCTAGTTCGGCTCTGGAGGACTGTAGTTCGACCGTCATGTGGGAGATCTTTTTCTGGAGCATCTTCTCTCGTTTAGTTGTCGCCTAAAGTTATTTAATAGCAGCAGCCTTTTCAGTGTTGGCGACCACCACCTTGTCCATCCGTGCCCGACAAAGCTCGATAATTTTTTTATATCCACTCTCTAGAGCATACATATCGTGTGCCTACTGAAAGAAAAGGACAAATCAAGTAGGATCACAAAAAAAGGAGAGAAAATATTGTTAATTTACCCCGAGCATCATCGGGTAAGATGAAGAAAATATTTCGGACAGTGTCTGATTTCTCCTATTCTCCCTGTTAGTTGGGAGAAGTGCAGCTTTGATGAGTTGTCTGGTCAATGATGGATTGGCCAAGACCGACTCACCGACAGAGATTCGGATATCAAAAAGAGTGGAGAGATCCGTCGATGACCCACTATCGGCAGAGGTAGCTGGTACCTTTTTTCGCTCCACAGTCGACGATCGTTTGCTTAAAACCACCACAAAATTAGTACTCGACTGCGCCCGAGATCGAGTTACTTGCGGAATGGCATGTGCAGCAGCAGATAGTTCTGGTTCGATCACAGATTCAGTCCGAATCCCTGCAGATGGTGCCGCTGATGGTTCTGGCGCGGTGTCTTCATCTCTTGCCATCTCAACTCTGGCTAACGGCACTTTAGCAGAATAAAGTATTGTCGGAGCTGACAATGCCATAACCAGCTCGCTACTAGGAGCCGGTACCGATGGAATGTCATTCTCCCTTGCCGATACCGACTCAATATCACCCCGACTTCTCTTCGATGGTCGAGACGATTCAGCATCGATCGCTGCTCTCTTCTTAACAGCATGTAGATGGATGTCAAAGCTGAAACTCATGCCCTCGTCTGTATGGCTGCAATCAAAAGATAAAGTTCAGTACAAAATTCTGAAGTAAACAAAAATAAAGCGATCGATTATGCTATACCTAAAGAAGTTATCGAACTAAATTCGGCATCATAGAGAGCCTACTCTGTCATCAGCTCTCGTTACACTGGAACTTCTATATCTTTAAGTCGAAGGAAGTCTTTCTGATCGATGATGTTAACCCGACTATGCTTATTGGAGCTGGTTCTTAGATCACCCCAGAATGAAGGAAAGTCCCAAGGAGATGAAGAAGAAATGAAGAAAAATTGGTTCTTCCATCCATGAATGGACGATGGAAGATCAGAAATGAAAGAAAGATCCTTCTTCGGGTTGAAAAATCACCAATCCTTGACTTTGGGATGAGGACGAAGAATAAAGAAAGTCCAAAAAAGAGAAGGATGAGAGTTAGTCAGGATAAGACGACATAACAAAGCGAAGCTGAAATTAGTCGAATAAAATTCGGAGCCAGCTAAGCGGGATAAAGTTGATAATAATCAAGAAGATTTCGGACAAACTCCGGAATCGAAAATAAAGATTGGTCCGAAAGTACTTGACATAAAATGCAACCTGATCCGGAGGAGGAGAGTTCATCCGACCATCTGGATCAGGAGCAAAAAGTTAAATTACTCCAGGATACGGTACTGTTTTCGAAGCCAATCGACATTGGGTCTGGACAAGAAAGAAACCTTCATCTCTAGATCCGAAGGAGAATAATCGATCGGATTCTCCGACCGACTATCCTGAAAAGATGAAGCCTTCATTTTTTTGCTTCTACTTGCCATTGAAATAAAGAACCTAAAAGAAAAGAAGAAAACCTAAGAGGAAGGAATGAAAACTCGACCTGGAGCTAGGGATGACGCGAAGAATAGAGAAACTTCGAAGCTCTCAACACTGGGATAGAACCTTCTATTGCAAAGGAGAATGACGGATGCAAAAGCAGAAAATCCAAATGAAAGTGACTTTATATATATATATATGTATATATATATATTATATAATATATAAAAATAAATGAATAAATAAATGTCTGAAGAGATGAAAGTTTTAGAGTTTGCTTAAATTTCTTTTTTTGGGGACCTTTGTTTTCCTGAATTTTGTGTTGGGTGGATCTGGCCGTATGGATTCATGGAGTGGAGAGAAAGATCGAAGCGTGGAACAACTGCTGAGGTGGAGGGGAGATTTAGACCAAAATTAAAAGGGTTTGGGAGCTTTGACAATAAAGATATAATTTTTAGGGCCAATGAGATTGATTTGAAGAGCTTTGATATTCAGTTGGAGAAACAACTAAGGCATGGAGCAAAGACAAGAATGTTCAAAGTTCCAAGGAAGAACGGGAGATTGATCTATCTAAGTTAGAAATACATTATGTTGTAGCTTGAGGGACTTATGATACTATCTATCAAGTCAATTATGATGGCCAGGATGCTATAGGTACTTTTCTTTCTTTTAAGGTGTTCAAATTTGTGGAGGTTTTATGCTCCGTGTGTATTGTTAATATATTTTGTTCTTACCTTTGATTCAATGAGCACAACTCTTCTTCAATCAGAGAAATTGTATGGTTCCATTTCTTATACATCTATTTCTTGTGTTTGGTATTTCCTTCTTTTTTCCATTTTCGAGAGTCTCAATCAAGTGGGAGGTTGGGAGAGATCGAATATATCCAAAGATTTCAGACTCAAATCCTCTCATCCCTCTAATAATTAGGTTTTTCTGTCTTTCCTTTTTTTCCTTGATTTTTTCTATGTTTTCCCTATTTTTTTCCTATTTTTCCATCCTCAGGAGTCCCAATCGAGTGGGAGGCTTAGAGTGGCCAAAAGGGAAGCTTAGATGATGGCTAGATTTTGTGTTGGATATTTCCTTTCATTTTTTCATTTTCGGGGTCTCAATCATGTAGGAGGCTAGGAGCGACCGAATACATCCAAAGATTTTGGACTCAAATCCTCTCATAACTAGATTTTTTTTCTTTTTCTTTCTTTTATGAATTTTTCCTATATTTTCCCATTTTTCTTATTTTCCATCCTCAAGAGTCCCAATCGTGTGAGAGGCTTGGAGCGGCTGAAAGGGAAGCTTAGACAATGGCTAGAGTTTTGTGTTAGGTATTTCCTTTCTTTTTCCATTCTCAAGAGTCTCAATTAGGTGGAAGGCGAGGAGGGTCCGAATATATCAAAAGATTTGGGGCTCAAATCCTCTAATCCCTTGGATAATTAGGTTATTTCATGTATCCTTCGTTTTATTTATTTAATTTTTTTCATGTTTCCTTCATTTTCATTAAATTATCTTATATTTTTCTATTTTTTCTCTAATTTCCCATCCTCATGAGTCCCAATCGGGTGGAAGGCTTGGAGCGGTTGA
Source organism: Elaeis oleifera (assembly GCA_000441515.1). Classification (NCBI taxonomy): domain Eukaryota; kingdom Viridiplantae; phylum Streptophyta; class Magnoliopsida; order Arecales; family Arecaceae; genus Elaeis; species Elaeis oleifera. Next base: position 64,094 of record KE505924.1, on the reverse strand, counting down.
AAGAGAAGCTCAAACAATGGCTGCAGTTTTGTGCTTATCTAAAGATTTAATCAAACCCCCACAACACAGAGATTGAGTATTGGTATGTTTTGAATGTAGTTTAGGATTTCTACTTAAAGCTTTCCAGTCACATCACAAAAATTCAAAATCTATCATTTGCATGTCCAAAATAAAAACTTAATTTCTCTATAGTAGACATAATTAATCCGTATATCTAATTTGAATGAAGGTAAGGTTCGTAACATGCAAGTAGGGCTCCAACCAGATCGGATACTAGTATATCCCTATTTATATTTGTTTTATTTGATGAAACAATATGGATGTAGATGTTAGTTGGATATAAAATTT
>KE505924.1:32000-55943 GCA_000441515.1 Elaeis oleifera | reverse complement strand
ATTTATGTTAAATGGATAAGAATACATATAGATATTAGAAATATAAACATAAATATAGATATAAATTGAATAATTAAATTTATGATCATAAAATCAAGATATTACTGAATAAATGATAAATCTAGTTAATAGCATATTAATGCAATTATATATTTCTCTTAAAAATTGATAAATACTATATAAAATTAAATAAATTATAAATAAAATCTGATATTCGAATAAGGATAAGATAGTCATCTATTCATACTCATTTTTTTTTTTTTACAGATATGGATACCAAAATAGATACTAGTTGGATGCTCAATTTTTTATCTACATCTTGATAAATTTAGATACAAAAATGAATTTAAACAGATATTATCCTATCCACTTTCACTCGTATGTGCAAGCCTTTCATCCGCATCAACATATGCAACTTCCAAATCTAATATATTAAAATGAATGTTTTGCTCCAAAACTCTTCATTCATCATCTGTACAACCATATATATACTATTAAAATTTGGTATATTAATAGTATATCATAATATTGACATCAACAAATCACTTTTTAAAAAAAAAGATTTTCATGCTTGTTATATTTTATCTTAGTTTAGTTCTCTATTGTATTATATCTATTTGATGTTGTATTTTAAGGAGGGCGGGTGGGGGGGTGTTGCAAGGTAGTTTTAGTGTAAACTGGAGCCGATACCTTAGCCAGTGTCATTTTTGCCTTTATCCTTGTAGTACTCAAAGGGCATTCTGCAGGGCAACCAAATCTTCTCCTCAACAAATCGGCAACCAGGGACAGGACCTTCTGGAAGCAGTAATGTAAATGGTGGACAGCCTGCGGACCAAAATTTTCGTTGCCAACGCCAATCTCTCGACTTTAGGCTTGCCCCTTAATAATTCCAAGTCCCATCAGACTTTTAAAATATATGATTATATGTTACTTAATATGGATGTAAGAGAAGACAAGCAGGTGATTAGTGTTAATTATAACATGCTCGGTTAGCTACAGTTTAATAGGGGTATCAGCGCTGTAGGTGATGTCATGTTGGCCGCCGTAACCCGTTCTCTCTCTTATTCTGTCGAACTTGGTGGCATTAACCGCGCAGGAACACATGCTACAAGCTTCCATTTTCCGAGTTGTCGAAGGGAAGCAATTAATTTGATAGAGCTCACAAGCGGTTTGAAGTCAGGTCAGTTCTCTGGCCTCTTTACAATATTCTCTCGAACGAATACGCAAAAGGTGGGAGAAATTAAATATAACACTACTCTCCATTAACATTCAACGAGGCAAAACTCTTTTCAAGAGATATGATAGAGCTTAGAAGGCTTCAAGCCATCAGTAACTTTGAAGTACTTCAACGTCCTCGCCCACTTCAAGTTGTTCTTGAGCTGGTGCACCGCAATGGTGTCCGGAACGAGGTCGTGGGCGCACGGATCCCCGCTCGGGTAGTTGTACATGGCCGGCTTTGTGTCAAACTTGTCTTTCGCCCGGTTTCCATCCCTGAGCCACGTCCATGTGGTGAAGTCCTCCGGCCCAACCGTGTGGTTCCTGGATATCTCGGAAGTGGAGATCCATTGCACCAAGTCCCAGGACAGCACATACCCCATACCCGACATGTAATGCCTGTGAGGGTTCACACGGTCGCAGGGCACGGCGCACCCGTAGTATAAATCGTGTCTCGGCATCTTCTTCAGCGATTGGGCCAATCTACCGAGCCTGAAGTAGATGTCGTCGTCCGCCTTCATCACATAGTCGTAAGGCGAGCGGTCGGCGTCGCCAGTGGTGTTGAACAATTTTGGGAGGGTAGAGAAGTAGGCGTAGGTCTTGCCGTTGTCCATGTTCTCGGTGCAGTTGAGGATGAGGATGTCGTCGTAGCGCATGATCTCGAGGGCGACGAGGACTCGCTGGTCCTCCTTGGTGAGGTTGCAGAAGACGAAGCGGATGTCGACGTGGGCGGTGGTGAGGTTGGGCTAGAGGGAGTAGACGAGACGGAGGAGGTGGCGGCGCTCGTAGTGGTCGGGTGGGTGAGAATTCCATGAAAGCCGGAAGTCCGGCTTCGGGGCAATTGGTAATTCGCTGAGGTTGGCGAAGGTAGATCGGCGACAGGTGGTCGGGAGGGACTGGAGCTTCAACTCTTTCGCTAAGGGGAAGAGGAAGAAGTAAGAAAGCTAGCAGGGCTATAGGGAGGAGGATGAACGTCGTGGTGGAGGGAGGTGGCCTGGGAATAGCAGGCTTCATGGTAGCGGTCGGAGCTCAGATGAGCCTGGATTTTACAAGTGTTGCCTTCGAGTGGCTGGTCGTATACGTTAAGAGCCGAAGTGGATCAAATGGATTGCCTAGGGGAAGGAGGGACGGAAAATATTCGGATCTTAGCCTTCAAGTTGCTTGATATAAAGGCTTTCGTTGGGGTCTACGGTACAACGACATGCCTAGGGGTTGGAGAAACGGTGCATCAAGGGCATGTGAGGGGAGTGTGGAAGAGTTGACTTGGGGTTATGTGCACTAACGGGGATTATGATATACGCCTTTCTTTTGACATAGACGCACTCGGCAAAGCTAACGTACCCGGTGCAACCGGATCTCTCCAATGCTTTGTTTGCACCGCAGAGACCTGTGAGGCTGTGACCTTCGACGTACGTCTGCCCGAAACCTCGCCCTAAATCCATCGGCTCTGAGAAACTTCACTAAGTGGGGCCTTGTTCCTAAATCAAGAAGAGTGACATGGCCACCGAAGAGGTGATGGACATGGAGCAGCGGTGTATCTCTGTGATTGCACTGTAGTGTATCCATGCACAATGGCAGGAGAGGATACAAGAAATGCATTGAAGAAGATCCAGACCTACAGCGAATTACAAGAAATTCTATTTTTACTACATATTCTTGAAAGAGTCAGGTATACACAACTTTATACCGGCATGCTAAAAAGTTGTTTCTATGTTCTAACCTTAAGACTTCCACATCATAACAAATTAAAGCAACTTTCATTACGCAAAGGCATCATATCGGGCATAAACCTATTCAATTGATTTACGTGTAAATTGGATTATTTGATGTTATCCTCTCCCCGTTTACCATCTCCTTCCTCTCAACCCTTCCAAAAACTGAGTGTACATCTACCTTCCAGCCCTTTAATATTCTGATCCCTTTACAGAAACTACTAACAATTCTTAAATTATTATATATTATTTTCTCAAAAAATATCTTTGAATTATTGAAGAAAGTTATGTAAAAGAAAAGAATCCCATGGTCTATTGTTGTGGAGATTGACCATGATGGTGGTGATGTTTCCGACAATAATCCTGACCGCGATTATGGTGGAGCGAATATTAATACTATGGCCATCAACAAAGCAAGTACAAAAGGAGAGGGCCAGAAGGCAGCCCGACTACATCCAGCGATGGAGTGGATTGGGATAAAGATTAAACCTAGTCCAAGAAGTGGTGAAGGGTAGAGATGTGAGAAGGTCATGGTAGATGCCAACGAGGAGGACTACGACAGTGGTAGGGTCAGCGGTGAAAAAAGAGATGTTGGGGAGAGAGTGCAGGAAAAGGATGCATCTAGAATGACACATTCGCCGATAGATGACTAAATGCAACCAGGTGCGGCGTGCATCATGCAATCCATATCTATTCGTGACCATCCATCACATGATTGATGGTGCACAAGATGCACCGCAAAGGATCCGTGCTCAAAAAAATCAGAAAAATGAAACCAAACAGAACTTGAACCGAAAAGATAGCATGGAAAGAGGAAAATCCACCAATATACATATCAGCGTTGGCTATTGCTGGCAACACCATAATATATCGATCCTTTCAGATTTTTTTTCTTTTAGTAAAAAGGATTTAAAGCACTCCTAACACCCTTCTAATCTCATTTATCTGGGAACAAAAAAGAAAAAAAAATCAAGAGGAGAAAGGACTTAGGGAATAAAAAAGGGGCACTTATTGTGCAGTCCGCCGCTGCCGGGCAACACCGTAATGGTCCTGAAGTCCTTGACTCCAATAAACCTTAAAATTTGTACATCAAATCTGTGAGGGAGGTGATGGAGTTCCTGACTTCTCACTTCAAAATCAAACATAACAAGATTAGGGCAAGAGGAAGGAAAAATCAAGAAAATAACTACAAGAATATTTCAATTCTTATGTTGACTAATCTACATTTACATCCACTTTATCTCCATTTTATATCCTACACTTCGGTTATATATAATGTATTGTGATATAGAGAAGACATCTTTAGTCGCACATCGATTGTGAGTGAAGACGAAATATAGCTTATATAGATTTGAACTTTCTTTTTTTCATGGAGCATTTTTTAGCAAATAAAACCGTAAAGCTCTAATGACTAAAGTCCACTAAAATTCAAAGATGATCGTGACTCAAAACAGACAACAGAATTATATCTTATCTAAAAAATTTTAAAAAATATTGCCGCTCTATCACCTAGCTCGTGTGCTAGTTAGCCATTAGTTAAGGTATAGCTGAGAGCGATGCTTTTGACATAGACAGCCTAGCTATCTTCATCGGCGCCTGCACCGATACAAGGTACTCGGGCCAAGATGTAAACGCAGACAAAACTTCGGGATATCAAGTATCAAAGCAGAAAGAAGAGGCAGTTGGGCGATCAAGCATCACAGCAGGACGTGGAGGCAGTGAACATAGGGTGGTGCGTCTTAGGACTTTCCCTGTGAAAATTTAAGGGAGACAGAAAGGGCGGAAGGGATGGATTACGTGACAGCAGCGAAATTGCTGGGCCTTGATGTACTCAGCCGGTGGATGAAGAAGTTATCGACAAAATATCTAAAATATGGAAGCACATGTACCGTTTCTTTACTTTTCTTGGTTTCTCTTGGTCCGGATTAGATTTATCTTGTATGGTTCGCATCTAAACCAATGACCTGGTAGGGCTCCAGTTTAGGCGATCATCAACTGAACCATTTAAAAAATTAATAATAAACATTAGAGGAAGAATTTCAAGTTCGAATGTTTAACTCTGGTTGATAGCCACAGACTCTAATCAGGCTACCTTGACACGGTGATATGGACAGGCAGGGTGCGGAGTGAAAACACAGACATCAGTGCACGCGACAAATTAGCATTTCATATTTATTTAGCTTGAGGTTAACAGAACTGTGCTTGCTCTAGAGTTTGTCTACGGGTATCAATTAGCTGGGTGGAGCCTAAGATCAAATAGGCCGGAAGTTTTAACATTAGTCCCCAGCCCGGTCCAAGTTAGAAGTCATCACACTGAAGCCCGGCCGGACTTGGGGTATCATTTTGGGCCAGGCCAGGTTCCGAGTGGATCGATTTCGTTGTCCAACTTTTCAGCCTGGCCCTGCTTCGATAACTGTTTGAAACTCTGTTTACAGGCCCGAGCCTTACGCCCTGTTCAATTGAATAATACAGAGAAAAAAAAAAAAAAAAAGGAAGATAAATCAAGTTTCTCTCACGTGATTAGGAAAATAAGGAAAATATTTGGGAGAAAGAAGAGAAGTGAAGAGATATTATTTCATTCCAAACCTCCATTTCAGAGTGCTAAGCGAGAAAGAAAGTTAACGCTCAGAATAAGTATTTTGTTCCTCTTTTACCTATAATTCAATTTTTTTCTTTTCTTTTTTTGGGGGGCATCCAAAGAGCAGAAGTGAAAATTAATTTTCTTTTATCTTCTCTTCTCCCTTTTCTCTTCTTATCTCCTCTCTCCACTATATCCAAATAAAGCGTTCGAAGAAACAAGGATAATAGGTAATGCGAGGCCTACGTAAAATGACCCAGTAATCATTTATCCTCGACCTCTAATACTGAAACTTGTTAGTCAGTACTTAAACAAATAAAATCCAAATCACCTTTACTGTTGAATTTTATCCGGTATGCATTTCTTTAATTCGTGGATTGCCTTTGGATTCCTTCCTTGTCTTTCATGTTATAATCGTGTTTTTTTTCCCTTCGAATATAAAGTTTGTTCTTTAACTTTTTCGTTGGAATTAATGAAGCTAGTGGATGCTAATAGAATACAGCCTTATGATTAAGGCTGTGTTCAATTCAAGAAAAAAAAAAAAAAAATAGAGATATTCAGCTATTCATGTGTGAATAATTACTCTTTGGGTATATTTGGTTGAGAATAATCTGAAAAATAAATCCTAAGTTAGATTACTATATTTGGTATGAAAATGAAAAAGAGAGATGGTAAAATAATTGATGGAATATATATTATTTTTTAAAAAAAAGATAAAATAAATATCATGAAGAATTGATATTTGATAAATTTTCAAATGATAGTAATGCATATTTTACAAAAATATCTTCAATAAAACTGTATATATAATCATTAAATTATTTCATGTCTTTTCAAATTCATTCAATAAAAAATTTAAAAAATTAAGATAAAAATGATATTATATAAAGGACTATGTGATGATAATCATTATATAGAACTAATTAGAAATGATAATACTATCTTAATATTAAAAAAATATTTTATGTTGAAAAATATATTTATAAATTTGATCATATATGTATATAGATTTACCTCCAACCAAATGTAGTAAGCTTTTTTTAGTATTATTTTTTAGAGTCATTTTTCCACTAACCAAACATAGTAAAAATTATTTTCTTCTATAATAATTTTTCAAATAAATGATTCTCATAAATTATCAAATTATCCCATAATCTAATATATTCCAACCAACGGATCTTTTTAAGTTATTTTCATTTTGTTTGGCTCAAATTGCTGAAGTAACCATAGATTTTGAGTGTTTGCATACGTTACAGAAAAGTGAGGCAGAAAAATACAGGACCTTAGAACCAAGCAGCTTCAGGATATTAGTGTAAGGTCCCTCTCGACTAGAGTTATATCACGTTCAGCTATATTTTGAGTTCTTGCGTAGGCCGGTGGGTGCGTGTATGTGGGAGGATTCTCTTTTTTACCCATCATGCATCATGTAGGTATATAGCATTCTTGTTGCATTATACAAATACATAAGTTTCTTTAAGCAATGAAGCTGATACATATCAATACCATCCAGCACATTTGATACAAACTTCCTAGGCAACAAGATGAAATAAGGAAATTATGTTGATTGAAATCCATAGAACTCTTCTTCACTCAACACAGAGTCAGTTGTGAACCAAGAGAATATCAGAAACTGTTGTTGAACTTCAAAACTATAAACTAATATTAAATTATCATGAGTCACATAAATACGAAAACTAAATGATTTGAAAATTATCATTTCATTGATTAGATTGGATGTTTTTGTGCAATTTTCAGATGAATGAGATCTACAGTTCATTTCATTCTGTAAAAATAACAAAATTTTAAGGACTTTTTTTTAAATAGAAACACCAAAGTAGATTTATTCTTTGGAGTGTCTAGATATATGTGTTGGTTCAGAATAACAAATGTACTTGTAGATTACAGTATTTGTTTTCTGCCTACACATATCGCAACATGAGTTGTCTATATATAGTATCCTGTGCTAATTCATACTGTAAATCATCATGATGCTATTACATTCATTGTGAAGACTTTTATTGGACATGATCAGGTACCTCTAGCATTTTCTTATGTTTATCATCATAATTTTGCATTTTCCAGATACTTTAGAATGTAGAATATGCAGCTTAATTGTTTGAAGTATACTTTCTCTAGCCAGGTCATATAGTTTATGTAGAACTTTTTCACTCTATCCATTATAATCTGTTTGTCTTTAGGATTGCATGTTGTTGTCTCTTGATGTATGCTACTATTTGACATGATAATAATAATAATACAAAGGATAGCCTAGTGTACGAGGCTCCCACCATTACAGGATCTAAAGAAGATCAGACATGCATTCTTATTCCTATGTGCGGAGAGACAATTTTCATATTTCAAATCCATAACCTCTAGGTCACAATGGAACAACCCTACCGTTGTTCCAAGACTCACCCTCTTGATCTAATATTGTATGATCAAATTTAAGTGAACAGATGGCGGCACTTTGATATTTTTGAACCTTGCCTAAAGTAAATTCAGTTATGCAACTTGTGTGTATCAACATCAGTACTGGTTCGAGTACATGCCTAACTACAACTTGTAGGTGGCAATCAATGAGGATGCAATTTGATGCAAATCATGGAATGATTTCACTCTCTACATGAACTTTCTCCATCTGTTCCCAGCAAGATGGGTTTGAAAGCCCCATCTTCTGGAGTTGTAACCTGGCATGGCTCCTCTGAAGCTGCCAAATTTGTTGCTGCAAGAGAAATTGTTCGTGATGGGCAGAGAGCTTAAATTTGTGTTTGCTTACTCTCTTCTACCATAGACTACTATAGGCAAGGTCTTGGTAATGGTTTTAGCCTCAAAACTGTGAGCACTTACAATTTAGAACCAGAAACAACAATATGGTTCTATGTGCCAATTGATATCCTAAACAAACAGAAGGCTAGAGCATTATCAATGGTGTATGACCTATATCACTGAAAGATTTTGTTTGCAACCTGACCATGGACCTTACTCTTTGCATGTATTTGATGCTAATTCTATGGCTGATCCACTTGCTACCTACTGCTAGAAAACAATTGTTACAGTTCACTTATTGCTCCGTAGATGCTATTCTGGCAAATTTTATGGCATTATTTAATTAATGAGTTGGCTCGAGCTATCATGAGATGAACACAACTTCATTTGGGCCTAGATAAGAAAGCTTGTTTATTATACTTCATGATGCTCTAGATTACTGACAAGTCATCCATGTTACTGTTGCATTTGAAATATTTCACATCTTTCATTCACTTTATGATTCTTTCCACAATACCTTTTTCTCCCAGGAGCACTGTCTTGATTTATCTTACATGCCAAGTCTTAGATATTTTTCTTCTAGATACATTTATCTCAGAAGCCAAATTCTGTTCCTAGTTACCCAGATCATGCTGATACAGGCAGTACTTAACAGAACTAGAAATGCCTCAACCAGTTATTCTGTTCAGGAAACTTTCACTCTTCATTTATTCAATCATTCTATGTTTCTTTGGTTGCTATATTGCCCTATCAAGATCATCGTAAATGTGTCACTGGTGAATTACTCTTGTTTCTGAAGTCCCAGTCATGTTTCACAAGATGATTGCTGCTCCGTACCCCCCACACCAACCCCCCCCCCAACCAAAAAAAAGGGTGGTTTTTAATAAATTAATTGGGACATTCCACTAGGTGAAATCTCTTCAGAAGCATTTGCAAGCATTACTTTAACAAAGTCATTTTTCTGGTCAATATTATCTATCATCTTCTTAAGTTCAATCGTTTAGCATTCTTTCCGAAGGATGTGATGATTCACATTCAATCTTGGAAATAAGAGTAGCCAAACTCTCTCTTATAGTGGTTGGAAATTCATATTTTGCTCATACAGTGTCATGTTTGGCAATGCCCTTCTAATTTGTAGTTCTTTTTTTTTTTGAAATTGAAAGTCTGATAATCAATTTTTTCTGTTTGTTTCTATAAATAAGTTGTGTGAAGTTTTCCATCAGTCAAGAACAAACTTAATTCAAATTTTTAACCCAGATTATATGCTTTGTTAAGGGTATGTTTAGCAGACACGTAAGTTTACCATACTATTTAGTAATCATTAAACAGCAAGGACATGTCTCTGTTCTTCTATTCCACCAGCATACTATTTAGTAATCATTAAACAGCAAGGACATGTCTCTGTTCTTCTATTCCACCAGTAGAAGTAGGAGTATCATTCAATCCATGTCCTGACAACACCATTCTCTGAGCTACTAAGCACTATATTTAGTTGCTATATTAGCTACGAATTTGGTTAGCCAACAGACAAGTTGAAAGATGGTGGTTTGTCTTTATGTTTCCTCAGAACCAGCAAATATATTTATCCACATGATCATCGTGGTATGTATAATATGTGATACTCTGAAAAATCTCAGAAAAAATTTCCTCTTCTCATAAAAGAATGCATAAAAGAACTAGAAGGTGCTTGAAGCAAAGAACTTGCTTGAATGATTTGGCATTTAGCCAAATCCTGTGATTCAAACAGATCTAGTGTGGTGTTTTCATGCTAATTCACTTACATCTGCAACAGTAGTGTGACCAGAACATTCATGTTGCAATGTAACATAGTAAATTTGTACTTCAATCATTGGTAACCCTTAACCAATCGTCAACCATTAGGTTTCCTAATATTTCAATACTTTAAAATCAAACAGAACAGCCAAGGATCAAGAATGCACTGATATATTAAAATGAAGTGTTCAGTGAAACATTTCTTCAAGCTTGGGTTGTATTAAGCATAGGACACCAGTATAAATTAGTTAATTGCAGCAGAACCATCTAATATAAACAAAAGTACAACAAAATTGCGTTTGCACCCTACGAACAACAAAAAAAGCTTTCAAAAAGTCCATTTCCTTTAAATTATTCCATTCCTTTAAATTATAAGGAAACAGAGGAGTGAAAAGAAGACCGACAAAAGTTCTCACCTCTGCGCCTCGACTCCAAAGACCCCTTCGCTGACGATCACGAACTCGCACGAAGCCTCCGGCAAATGAGGGCGAACACCACCTCCATCTTCCTCCTCGTCCTCACCACGGTTCCGTGGACCCGATCATCCGATTCCTCATCCACCAAAGCCCTTTCATTCCTCACAATGTCGTCGCTCCTCGACAAGAAGATCCTGGTGTTGATGCAATTCGCCCACGAGAGTCCCAGCGCAGGGCAAACCCGCCTCCCCGACGACCACAAGGACCCGTAGTTCCCCACCCGGATGGCATTGCCGCTCGACCCATCCGACTCCGAGCCACCCACCACGTCGACCACCTGGTTGGTGACGACCACCACCGCCTCGAACCGCCTCGCCTGTTCCTTGAGCTTGGCGGCGATCTTGAAGAAGAGCGAGGACCGGCGCTTGAGGTCGGCCGGCGTGTTGTCGAACTCGGAGCGGAAGAGGGCGGCAATGGAGTCGACGACGAGGAGGCGGACGGGAAGGGCGGAAGGGGCCGGGCGAGGAGGGCATCGACGGCGGTGAGGAGGGAGAGGAGGTCGTCGGGGGAGTGGGCGGGGCGGACGAAGATATGGTCGAGGGGTGTGGAGACGACTGAGGAGGGGGCGAAGGGTGTTAGGAGGCGGCGGAGGCGACGGAGGGGGAAGGGGAACTCGGAGTGGATGTAGAGGGAGGCGGCAGAGAGGCCGCCTAGGGAGGGGGGACGGAGGGCGGCGAGGAGGAGCTGGAGGCAGATCTGGGACTTGCCGGTGCCGCTCTCGCCGGCGAGCTCGGTGACGGAACCGACGGGAGGCCGCCACGAACGAGGCGGTCGAGGACGGGGCAGCCTAGGGAGAGCTTCTGGGTGGGAAGATTCAACGGGCTCTCGGGCTTTATGGGAACCATCGCGTCCTTTCCGTTCTCCAGTCGGCGCTGGGAAAGAAAGATGTAGGGTGAGGATCATGCATTGTTTTATCATTGGTTTCGCTTCCAGCGCTCTTTCCACTTCAAATCAGCCACTTGGCGGGGATTTAAAAACTCACAATAAAAAATTTGGAAACAAAGAAATAACTAGAAAATGCTTCTCGAAGATGCGAGTTAAAATGACTCTGTTTGTTTGTTATATTTTGCTCCCTTTGAATTGGTATCATAAATTGTGCCGCATATAAACCATTGTGATTGCATTGGTGGAGAGTTGAGCGGCATTCTTCAGTGATTTTTACAATAGAATTGCCCAAATGAGAAAGAAAAAAATGAATGATGTTATTGATGCATGTAGTGTTGCATAATGTGGTTGGTGCCAAGGCCATCGTATGACGAGGACACGACTATTATAGGAAACATCGATTGGCTATGGATGAGTATTATATGTTTGGATAGGATTGGTGTGAAGAAGGATTGGCCTTCATTTGCATGAACCCTATTAGAAGAGAGTTGTGCAACCTTCTAAAGTTATTCTTTACAATAGAATTGCTCAAATTAAAAAATACTGTGTATAATTACAGTTTGTGTCAAAACCATCGCATATTGAGGACACGATTATCATAACAACAACCTGAAATTGATTGGCTACAGGTAAGCATTACATGTTTGAGATGAGATTGATTTTCAAATGACTCAAAAAGTCATTATTTCTTGAAAAAGTCTCTTTGAAAATAGATTGCACTTTCACATTACTAATGAAAACAATTATTTTGTTTAAGTGCCCCACTAGCACTAGCAATCTGAGGAAATAATCTAGAAAGAACTAGGCTCGGAATAGATCTGTTAGCTCCAATTCTCACTTAACCTTGTTAATGACCAAGGTTAAAGCTTTGGTGGAAACAAGAGCCAACCTGGTTTGAGCTAAGTCCGATCCCCAAAAAATACCCTAATTTGGCTTGGACTTGCGTTTGGTCCAAGAGTGACCAAGGCTTGACTTTTGAAATTCAAGCTTATTTCAAGCTTGGACTTGATATTGCTCATAGATACCCTAACAATCCTGATTGTACATGTCTTATTTTTTGGGTACACAATTGTACATGTACTTAAGTGGAGGTTAATTGGCTACATTATCTATGGAGGTTAATTAGCTACATTATTTGTGAACTAGGTATAGTTAAAGCTACCAATAATTTGGCCTATGAGCCTTGTTATCATTGTCTTTTTTTAAAGAAGTAGGCTCCTACGCACTCTAAAACATATTTTTGGATTTACCTAGAGCATGCACGTATTTAACAAATGTAGGTATTATTTGAAAGAAAAAAAGACACTTGGGGTATTATTGAGAATAGGTATAATATTGATATGCAATTCTAAAAACTGTCTAGTTGTTTAACAGTAATAGAGAGGCATTGTTGTGCTTGAATGTTGATATTTGACTCCATGGCTTCAAAGATCAAAAAATTTCATAATAAGAACTCATGACATTCAATTGATAATGTATAAAGAGAGTGAATAGAAATAAGTTGAATATTGCATAAATAGGAATGTTAAGATTAATATATGGTAAAACTAGAAATAGTGAAACAAGAAATAAATATATTAAAGAAGTTGTAGAAGTTCCATGAATTAAAATGGAGTGTCTATTGAAATGGCATATGTTGCCACTAGAATCTGAGATCAATTGAGGTTGGTAGAAACTAAGGTGGTAGTGAGGTTGATCACAATATGAAAAGGAATATTTGGTGATGATGAACCATGAAGATGTAGCTGATGCAACTATCTGAACTTTTAGGACACAGAATCGATCTGAAATCAAAATCATCTTATTAAAGATTTTCTAATAGGGATCCTCCAACACTTAAATCAATCAAATTTTTGAGAAATAATGAAAAAAGAGATATTAAAAGAATAATTATATGATGGTCCCTCAATTCCTCCTATTTAAATAGAAGGTCGGTATTTGTTATCAAATAAATGAGATGTACAAGAACTGCATAATAACAGACTCCCATGTCACACCTAGAGTAAGTAATAAGTGCTTTAATCATGCAATTATGGCGAGCCGGTGCAACTGTCATGCAAATTGTGGCCATGATCTTAATGAACATTAGCTGCTTTTAATCCGTCTGATGAAGCATGTGGTATTTTCTCCATTGCTTGATCAGACTAGCACAGCACTTTGGCATTTATTAAGGGGAATGCCTTAGACAATACCGAGATTGGAGACTTCAATTTATATAGAGATCAGGCAAACAAACAATCATTGCAAACATCGAAAGAGAGAGAGAAACTAAAAGAATAATTTACACGAGGATCTCTCATTTCCATCTATTTAAATGAGGGGTCGGTGTTCATTATCGAAATAAATAAGGTGTACAAGAACTGTACAATAACGGACTCCCATGTCACATCTATAGTAATAAGTGCTTTCATTGCACAATCATGGCCTAGTTGGCATAGTCATCACTAAAATTGTGGCAATGATCTTAATGAACATTAACCGCTTTTAATCCATCTCTGATGAAGCATGTGGCATTTCTCCATTGCTTGATTAGACTAGTACAGCACGTTGAAATTATCAAGGTGAAATACCTCAGACGATACTGAGGATGGGGGCTTTAGTTTATCCTAAGATCAAGCAGATAAATATTCATTTTATTAGCATGCAAATGTTAAAAAGCAAAAGATTTGAGGAGACTCCAATAAGGATAGATACTTTATTCTATGTTGAAAGTGGTACGAAAAAGAGAAAAAAAATCCTAATTTAACAAGGATGAAATCTCCAACACTTAGGTCAATTGAATTTCAAAGAAACGGTGAAAGAGAGAGAACTCAAGAGAATAACTTAAACAAGGGTCCTCTAATTTCCTTTATATAAATGAAGGGTTGGTATCTTTATCGAAATAAATGAGATATGCAAGAACTACACAATAACATACTCCTATGTCACGTCTATAGCAATAAGCACTTTAATCATGTAATCATGACCTAGTTGGTGTAGCCATCACTAAAATTATGGCGATGATCTTAATGAACATTCACCACTTTTAATCTATCTTTGATGAAGCATGTGGTATTTCCTCCACAGCTTGATAAGACTGGTATAGTACTTCGATAATTATCATGATGAAGTACCTTAGATAATAACAAGACTGGGGGCTTCAGTTTATATCGAGATTAGGCAAACAAATATTCATTCCATTAGCATGCAAATGTAAAAAGGAAAAGATTTAAGGAGACCCCAATAAGGAGAGATACATTATTTTATGTTAATAATGGTAAGAAAAGAAAAAAAATCTTAATTTAATAAGGATGAAAGCTCCAACACTTACGTCAGTCGAATTTCAAAGAAATAGTGAGTGAAAGAGAGAAATTAAGAGAATAACTTGCACAAAGATCTTCGGGTTCCTCTATTTAATTGAAGGGTTAATATCCATTATCAAAATAAATAAGGAGTGCAAAAACTGCACAATAATGGACTCCCACATCATGCTTGTGGTAATAAGCACTTTAATCGTGCAATCATGGCTGAGCTAGCATAATCGTCACTGAACTTGTGGTAATGATCTTAATAAACATTAACCGCTTTTATCTATCTTTGATGAAGCATATGGCATTTCCTCCATTGCTTGATCATACTAGCACAACACTTGATAATTATTGAGGTGAAATACCTCGGACAATACCGAGACTGGGGGCTTCAATTTATACCAAAATTAGGCAAACAAATATTCATTACGTTAGCATGCAAATGAAAAAAAAAGAGAAAATTTGATGAGACTCCAATAAAAAGAGATATTTTATTTCTATTTCTATGTTGAAAGTGATAATAAAAGAAAAAAACCCTAACTTAATAAGGATGAAGGTGATGAAGAAAGATATGAATAGCTTGGAATGATATTGTAGGTGGCCCTAGATAGAAAATGTTGTTGATTCATTGCACTAATTTATCTTTAAGCACAAATATAATTAAGAATTTCATATTCATTTATACAAACATAAATTGTGATATGCATATTGTTGTGGTGTAGAAGGAAGATAATCATTAGTCCCACATTGATTGTGAATCAAGAAAGACTCTAGTTTATATAGGAAGGAACCATCCTTTCTACGTGAGGTGCTTTTTTAAAGATAAAATTATGAGGTCATTGGGCAAAAGCGAACAATACCTCATGTACTGAATCATGAGTCCTTAGCTGCAACAATGGCATGCCAGGTAAGGGGGCGATAAGTCTCTTAAAAGGAAGAACCATGATCAAAATGAGAGCTCATAATGCATCCACAAGCACCACCAAATGCTCTTCACACTTTGAAGAGCTTCCTATGCAGCATGCGAAGCCCAATGTTTCCTTTCAGATGCTGAGAATCTATACATGTATTATCAGTAAGTCCTTATAACAAATCATATTATGCAAATACTGTGTATTCTGTTACATTATTTTAATAGGTCATAAGAAATCTGAGAAAGCTGAGAAGGTCGAGAAGATCGAGAAAGCAAAGAAGGCTGAGAAGGTCAAGAAAACTGAAAAGATCGAGAAGACTGAGCTCCAATAAGCCAAGCTCCCAAAGGTAAAAGCTCCTAAAGATCGAGATAAAGACCATATGAAATCAGGCCAACCAAATAGGCAATAAAAGATCCACCCTGAACCACATTGAGCTGCAACAAACTCGGAGCAATTGAGCTGAAGCTGACCTTGACTAATCGAGAGGGAGATAACCCAAATAGGGACCTCCATACTCGTGCTACATGCGAGTCGAGCAAACCTCGGCTAATCAAGAAAAATCTTTACTAATCGCTCCTTATATCATAAACGAGTTGAGCTAGAGATGAAAAATTAATTAAGGATTTGGCTTTATCCAAACGACTAAAAAATTCAACTGAGGTCATCCTGGCTCCGATTAGGACCTCCAAATCCTAACTATAAGAATAATCAATAAGCTTTGATTTGGGATGATTCGATTTGGTTGGCTGAACACCAGCCTGATGAAAGGTATGAGCTTCGACTTGATCGACTGAACATCGACCTAATGAGAAGTACGAGTTGCAGCTCAAAATGATTCGACTTGGTAGGCTGAATACCGACCTAATGAAAAGTATGAGCTCCAGCTCAAAATAATTCAACTTGGTCTGTTGAACACAACCTAATAAAAAGTACGAGCTTCGACTCGAAATGATTCGACTTGGTCGGCTAACCACCGACCTAACGATAAGTACAAGCTCTGGCTTCAAATGATTCGACTCGATCGACAGAACACTAGCCTAACAATTAGTACGAGCTCCGGTTCGAAATAATTCAACTTGATCAGCTGACTACTAATCTAATGACAAAGACAAGCTTAGGCTCGAGATGATTCAACTTGGTTGGCTGACCTCCAACCAAACGACAAATACAAGTTTTGGTTCGAGATGATTCGACTTGATCGGCTGACCCCCGACCTAACAATAAATACTTATTTATTACTTTCTTCATCCGAAGTGGTGAAACCACTTCAGATTTAGAAGTAGGGGGCATATGAAATAGCATATAAATTAGCCTCCCTATCATAAATAGACACGTGGCAAGCAATTTTATAAAAGATCATAGGTTTGAGAGCACCTAAGCCTAAAGCCGAAGACCGAAATCAAAAGGCTGAGGACATCAGAAAGCTGACCTCAGAAGTAAGTCATCATAAGACCGAATATGTCTAGGTTATTAGAAGGCCGAATAAGTCTATCTCATTAGAAGATCGAGTAAGTCGATCTCACCAAAAGATCGAGTAAGTTAACCTCACTAGAAAGCCAAGCAAGTCAACTTTATCAGAAAGCCGAGTAAGTCGACTTCATCAGAAGACTGAAAAATTGACCTCATCAGACGGTCAAACAAATCGATCTCATCAGAAGGCCGAATAAGCTTAGCTCAGCAGAAGGTAGAACAATTCTAGCTCATCAAAAGATTGACAAAGTGGACCTCGATAGAGATGCGATCCTCTCATTCGGCTGAAGACCGACAAGAAGTCAACTACCTAACTCGGATCCCAACTGAGAATCTACTAGGACATTGAAACTCATGATCTGTGAAATTAGAGATTGATGGAATGATTACAACACCTAGGAAGGGCATTGATTGCCCATTACTGAAATATCATAGGTCAGATTAACTGCCCACTAAATCCAGATTGAATTTGGTAACTCCCATGTTTCCATATTCAATGGACGGAAGTTATAAAGCAACGACAAACTCCACCCTTATATTATGGGAGGTAAGAGAGAGATCAGGATACGCATTTTAAGATATATTGAGCTCTCGTTTCATAATTTTTTCTATTATTTTTTAACTTCGTCTGATTGAAGTATTGGAGGATCTTTCATTAAACAAATTTTGGTAACAAAATTTTTTTTGACAGATTCATCTCTCAATTGGGATCAAAGGCACGTTTATTTGACATCCATCGAGGATCTCGTTGGAGGTCGGCAGCAACAAGTAACTTTGGGAGACTTGAAGTTTTCTTTTTTGGTTTGGACGTTGGTCTTTTTCATTTAATTGTCATATTTGTTTATAAATTTTATAAAAAAAATTGTGGCACCATGTCTTGTTGTAGAAGTACCGATAGAATTATCGGAACCGAGCGAAACTTGAATTCGTAAAACTGTTAATATTCAACCTAACATTGCATATGGACTCGATCCGACCCAACTGCGACTTTTTCCCGGGCATATAATTTATTTCGATTTTTCCAGCCGAGCCATTCTTTTCCGCGCACGATCCGCCAAGTCCCAGTCCAACGAATGAAATGCGAGAGCGCGCTATCGGACGGACCGAAACAATAACAAACCCGCCTCGTGGATCGCAGCTCCATCCAACGGCTGACGGGATTTGTAGCCATCTATAGAAGACCCTTCCCTTCTAACCCCTCTTTCAAGCGATTGGTGCGGCGAAATCCGAGATCCCTCTTAGTTGTGGTCGTGCAAGAGAGAGGAAAGCGAGAAGAATTGGAGATGTCGGGGCGAGGCAAGGGAGGCAAGGGATTGGGGAAGGCGGGGCGAAGCGGCACCGCAAGGTCCTTCGCGATAACATTCAGGGCATCACGAAGCCCGCCATCCGCCGCCTAGCCCGCCGCGGCGGCGTCAAGCGCATCAGCGGCCTCATCTACGAGGAGACACGCGGCGTCCTTAAGGTTTTCTTGAGAATGTCATACGCGACGCCGTCACCTACACAGAGCACGCCCGCCGGAAGACGGTCACCGCCATGGACGTCGTCTACGCCCTCAAGCGCCAGGGCCGCACCCTCTACGGCTTCGGCGGTTAAAAGAAGAAAGAAAGAATCCGCATCAGTGATTTGTTCAATTTCTAGGGTTAGGGTTAGGGTTTTCTCACCTGTTGCTGTTTCATCTTTCTTGATGTAAAAAGAATTTAAAGAAAACAATATTTCCCCGTTGCTTCACATGAATGTTTTCTGATTTCATTTGAATGTAAGTTTAGGATATCAGATGAAGTACTATGATTTGAACTTTGTAATGATAACAGTTACTTTTAGCCCCTTTTTCTAATGTCGGCTTTCTTGGGATGCTCTATTTATCTATGTGATAGAGCTCTTGGGATGCTCTATTTGAATCTGTCCATCTGTAAGTTCTGTTAAGGTGTTTCGCTCTTGCACATAAGGATAGTTCTTGTTGTGATAACTTTGTTGAAATCCTCAGGTAAACTTGCTAGCTTCGAGCACTTTGGTCTTTAGTCCTTGACCTGCTCGATCCAATGCTATCCTCTCCAGGTGTTGGATGGGAGCAAGCATCATTGCATCAATCTCCACTGATGAAGGATTATTTTGCTTTTCTTTGAAGTGAGGTTATTGAAAGCCACCCTTGCAGGAGTTCTGATTCGCTTAAGGTCAGTTTCTTGGTTCCTCATGGAACTTTGCACCCTACTACAGTGATATACCATTTATGTATAGTTCTGGTTTGTTTATAAAGTAATTCACAGGTCCTTTGCTGTCGCTGAAGTTTTCTGGAGTGGGAATCCTACAGTCCGTCCAAGTAAAAAGAGGTTTAAATGGGTCAAGTAGGAATTCCCATATTGCTTGATCTGGATCAAAGGTTAGATTTCAGGGGGCATTATGACTTCTTGCCCCCATACTTGATTAGTTTTATTCATTTATTTATCGCTTTTTATTGCTTATTTATTTATGCTTGAAGATATAATTTTGACTGTCTTTGGATATATTTTTTCTTGATCTGCTGACAGTTGTTTGAATCGATTTGGGTATTCTGTAGTTGTTGCGTTAGCAATTGAATGATCATAGCTGTACCGTCCCATATCTGTTGCTTTATTGCTTTGTTATCTACATATGCTTCATCATATAGAGAAACCTACAACGTGGGGCCTTTTGGACATTTTTGCCTTTCATTTCTGCTTGGAGGGTGAGACGTAGTTGCAACTTGCTTGTGCTAGATGAATGGATGAGTGTAGAATATGTTTCTCCCTTTGTTACAATGAGAGAGAGACAATGTTTTAGGTTTGTGGGTTATCGGTTATGATGAGGTTTGATTTATATGGAGTGCTTGGTGAAAGTCTCCGTTGGATATATAGGAGTGGTTTGTTCCATGCTCAATATTTGGACTTTGCCTTTACTTGCTTCATCAGTTTGTTTTGGTGAAAATAATGAGGTTACTGGACAAAGAATGTTAGGAACTAATACTGGATTGTGGAGCAGGGACCTGTAGTTTTGGTAGATGAATTGGCTAGTTGGGGGATCTCTTGGTTGATGTAGAAATCATGTATATATAAATAAAGATGAAAAAATGTTGTCATTCTCAAGTGAAATATGATTGAAGAACCTATCTGTTCATTTCAGTTCGTGTCAGTTGGACCAGCCTCTCAGCTTGTTTAACTGGAGAACTATTTCAGACAACATCCCATATTCTTGCTTATATGCATTTATAGGGTCCTATGCTCTTCATGTCTGCATTGCTGGATCTCTCAACTGAAATTTTAGTTAAATTTGATTTAATTCATTTCAAACATTAACCAAGCTTAATCCTGCTTCCTTCATAGCAGATAAGGAATGTCATGGTGGAAGGACTGGGGATTGTGCATTTTGGATTTGAATTTTTACTCATATGTTCCAAAAAAAAATCCAAAGGAATATAATATTGAGTTTCAATGCAAGCTCCACTTGAAGCTAATGAAGCGGTGAAAGGATATTGAATCATGCTAGTTTTTTTATTCAGGAGGTTGTTTTCATGCTGGAATGCTGTTAAGAGGTGGATATTCAGACTGCCTGATCTTTTTCAATGGACTTCTCTTGGGGCAATGGTAACAATGTTTCATGTTTGCAATGCTGTGATTCTCGCAGCTTTATTGATTGTCATTGGGCCTGTATACCAATGGCCAGAGAATAAGTTTGTTGTTCCCTGGGAAACATCAATGCTCTAGCTGTTATGGTGTGCTGGATTGCTTGGGTGCTGCCTTGTCTGGAGAAAGTAAGAGGTTGGAATTGGTGATTCTATATGAGATCATCCATGAAGGATTTGCTAATTTAGTGAACATGAAGCTGCTGGTGGATATTGAGTTATAGAGCAGGGGCTTCTAGGTCTGGTGGATGGAAAATTGAGTTGCTACAGGTCCTAGTTGGTGTTGGTCCTAGTAGAAGAATCTTTCTGCTCATCTTAGTTTTAGGTTTATCGGACCTGTTTCTTGTCTTGCCTGATTGGCTTATTCGCCTTGATTTAGTCCATGCATTGTATTACTATTTTAGAAAGCATCCTATTATTCTGGGTGTTCATATTTGAAGGGTCCTCTACGTTTTCTCTAAAAAGACATAAAGGGGACTGAGCTCAAGTTTAAGAAACGATCATTGTTGGGCTGCTTGGAGCAGGCTCTGGAAGCTCAAAGGTGTATCAAAGATTAGTATGTTTTGCTGTAAGCATTGATCTGGGTTAGAATTCTACTAACACATGGTGGTACCTTTGATGATGGGTGCCCTAGGTGTAATATATACGCTCACGACATTTATCTCTAGTTTTTCTGATCCAATGATTCTTGTTTAATATGGTGATTGCTTTTATCAGCATGATTTGCTGAAGCTATATTCCGGATTACCTGGAACAATCCGGGTAAAGGGACACTTACAGATCCGCAGGGTTTGAGGGAAGTAAAGAAGTCCTTGACCTTTTAACTTGGTCAGAAACGAAGGCTGGAGAATAAGCTTCTTAAATTTAATTTAGTTCTATGTGCAGGAAATAATGGGAAAAAACTTGAAAATGCAAGCTCGAATTGCAACTAGCACAGTGGGTGATGGTTGCAGCCATATAGAACTACATCGGTTGTTGATTTCAGTTCTGTCAAGCTGTCAACTTCATTCTTCTTGGGCTGATGGAATAGTATTGGATGTTAAACAACAACGAGGAAAGAGAGATTGGTAACAGTACATCCTATTTGCTATCAAGGAATTTGATCATATTCAGACTAAGAACTGGCTTGTCATTGTCATAATCATCATAATCATTAGGTTTTTCTTGACTAGTTGAAATTAGCTTTATGGACCCTCGTTTGACAAGTGTTCCTAGTCTGGAGCTATCTCTGATGTTGTTTCAAGTTTTTCAGTATCCTTCTTTACAATCACTTTCTTAAATTTGTCATTTAGATATATGATTTGTCTTTGCTTTGCATGCATTGTTTTAACATTTGCAAAAATCTCTTTTTTTAATCAGCTACGACCGAGATACGAGGAGTGTACCAGACCCTTGGATTGTACCACGAAATGGTCCTGTTGTTGAGTTGGTTTTCATCCATCTTTGTTCTATATACTTCAGTCCTTTCCATGGCCCCCACCTTGATAAATGGTATGGAATTAACTGTTAACGTTGGAACAACCTTTGTAGGATCATGGCTATGGCTATGTTACATGATAAACCAACAGGATAAGTCATCAAGTTCAATTTACATGATAGGTTGAGGGGGACAACAACAAATAATGGAAGAGGTGATGGTATAACATCATGCCAAGATATTGCTTCCCAACAAAATCATGAATGTTCTGTGACTTCTACGCCACCCGCCAGCGGACTCGATGAGATCCGATTCATTTGGCCCTCTGGTTTCTTGCCAAATTTGCTATAAAACTCCTCCATCCTGGTCTGGCATCAAATTGAGATAAAACTTAGAAGAAAAAAAAAAGCAAGATTGAAAGTAATTCGTACATCCAGAATCGAAAACATAATGAGAGGATGGAAACATTAGAAATCGGTTCAATCTGTTAAATTTTATAGTTTATATAAATATAGGTGGTGTTTGATGATTCAAATGGGCTTATTAAGATGATTTTTGATCATTAATGATTCTTATTCTGATGCTTGATGATCTAAAATTATTGAATTTGATATGTTATATTTTAATGATTCGAGATTCCTAACTTATTTGGCATACTATGGGGATTTGATATTATCAATCATATAATATCAAAACTAGTTTTAATGTCTTATATTTGTTTGGAGATTACTAAATAAAATTTTTAAATAAATCATAGAAAAATACACATAAATGGTTAACAGTATGTGGAGTTTATATTAGATTATTGCACTAATTTTTCAGGCTCGAACTCTCATTTTGGGCCTCCTTCATCAGCCCAAGCCTACTGGATAATGGATTTCGAATTTTTGGGCCGAGCTTCTTGCTTCCCTAAGGCCTTCAATTTTTTTCTTAAACTATTTTGTTCGGGTGGTGGGTGATGCCTAATGGCATGGTGGCCCATCCTTGGGAGACGATTAGGGATAGTTGGCTAGAGTCTTTGAGCACGATCCGATGGAGTTTAGCTTATAGCATAACCTTCACTTAGAGGGGAGGATGATTTACATTACCTACTAGATCTGGTATTTCAGAAATGATCTAGTCTTTTAAGGGTGAAATGGTTCCTGCTTATCAGGTGTTGGAAAGAACTATTTGCTTAGTTGCAAAATATAGTTGCTTTGATATTGTTGACTCGTCCTTTGATACCTTCATTTGCTAAAATTTCTTTATTGTCCCTATATCGATCCTGAGGGTTATTTTCATTTTCTGTAAGCTTCTTTTTGGGAGTTTATTAAGAAAATTTGATGATAGTGTCAGAGATGGGAGAGGTGGTGCGAGGTTTATCATTCGAGATTCAGATGCTAGATTGTTGGCAATTGGAGGCTTTCAGCTTTTTGAGTCTTCAGTTTTGAGTGCTAAGCTTTATGCTGTCTAGACGGATATTATTTTGCTAGATAAGAGCTGCGGATGGAGAAAATTTTGTTGAGGAAGATTCTACTACTGTTATTGAATGAATCCATAATAGTATGAAACAATTGGGAGTCCATTTGTTGCTTTCTGATATCTGGACTATTTTTCGTCTCTCAGTTACAGTGGTGGTGTAGTATGTCTATCGGAAGGCGAACAGTGTGGTAGATTGGATCGCATTGTATGTAACGATGCACTCTGGAGATTCAATTTGGCGAGAGGGTGGGAGTTGTTCGTCGATTCTATAAATTTTTTGTACTCTGATTTTTTAGATTGCTCTCACATCAAAATGATCAAAATGATATAATCGTCTGTATGTAACAAAAAAAAA
>KE505924.1:7044-17957 GCA_000441515.1 Elaeis oleifera | reverse complement strand
GGTCATCGAGCTAGGTTCGGAAGTCGGTCGACCTTCGACTCGTCGAACACGTCCGACTCACGTCCGGGCAACGGACACTCGACTCAGACCTTCGACTCGACGAACACGCCCGACTCACGTCCGGTGACGGACATTCGACTTAGACCCTCGATCATCGGGTCTTACGACCGTCAGAACGACCGGTCTATAATCGAAGCTCTCTCTGCCTTTACCGTGGCGCACGCTACCGATCGTCTCGGCTAACTACCCGGGATATTACCGAACGACCTAAACAAGGGACGTAGGGTCTACGACTACACGCTCGGGGAGCGTTTCGGCGAAGCATTACATTCCTAAGTACATTCCAGAATACATAAGGAAGAAAGCTGAAAGGCATTCAATTTCATTCAAGTATAAACTGAATCTACAAAATTGGGCCGAAGCCCGATTACAAGTACGAAACAAACAAAAACAACAAAACTCCGATTACTCATCGGAGTCAGCGTCTTCCATCGGGAGAAGCTCGGGGGCAATCGACGTGTCCGCTCTGGTCGGCATGAGATCAGGGGTCGAGGCCGCCTCACCTTCGGCGACTTGCTCCGGGACGGCTTCCTCCACGACAGCACGGTCTTCCGACGCTGGGTCGGCCACCTCTTCTGTAGCTTGGTCCTCCGACCCTAAGGGAACAATGCCGCCGAGGTCAAGCTCCGGATACAGAGCCCGGACTGCATCCCGAGCATCCTCGTACCCCACTCAGTACGAAGCGAAGCCGCTTTCCAAGAGCTCCTCCCGAAATTTGTCGGAGCTGCGGAAGTCTTCCACCGCCCGACCCTGCGCCTCCTTCACCGACTCCGCCTCCGCCTTCGATATGTTTGCGTCAGCATAGGCGGTGGACAAATTCTCCTCGGCTTTGGTGAGATTCTCCAGGCTAATCCGGAGCTGCTCGCGCTCGGCCTCGAGCTCGGCGACGATGCCATCCCGCTCGTGCCGCAGTCGATGAGCGGTACGGCCCTTACGTTTGGCTTCCTCACGGGCCGACTTAAGTTCGGCCCCGAGGCAGCCAAAGCATTGGTAAGGCGGAAGACCTCGTCCTCAAGCCTCGCCTCCCAATTGATCGACAGCTTCAGCTGCTCGACCAATACCGTCTTCTCAGCTTCGGCGGTCTCTGCCTTGTCCCCGAACCTCCAATATTCGGTCTCTAATTCGGACATGGGGTAAATCAACTGCGAACAGAAGCTGACCGTCAGAGAGATAAAACACTAAAGACAACAACGAAGAAGGGAAGCAAGGTAGAACTTACCCGATCATGGTCGGGTAAAAAGAAGACAGCATCTCGATCACCGGTCGAGTCTTCAGAACCTCCCGATCGATCGGAAGGAGGGTCCTCTGACACAGTCTCCTGGCCAAGTCGTAGTTGGCCAGCGCTGACGCTCCCTCGGGGACCTGGATGCCGGACGACACGGCGTGATCTCCCGACCTTGTGTCGTCGGCGGGGCCATCGGGGCTTTTCTCCGACTAGCCGCCCAGGCCTATAGGTCGGGGAAGGAGGGGAAGCTCGAACTTGATTGAGCTCCCCCCGAAGCCGCAACGGGAGCCGCCGAAGGATGTTTGGGCTCCGAGCATCACCTCGGGTTTCCTCCACCGACGAAGCCGCCGATGCTCCCTCGGCCATGACCTCCACCAGCTGCTCCTCTGGTGGCACTGTCGGCGTCGACAGCGCGACGATCGGCTCCGATTGTTCGGCCACCGACGCGGCGACGGTCGGGGGCAACGTCTGGGGCCTTTTTGGCAGGCGTGAAGGCCCGGCCCCAGACGCCGGCCGCTTCCTCGCCGCATATTGTCTAATCTTGGCGTCCGTCGGTCTCATCCTCGACGGCGTACCTACAATTTTAACAGAAGAATCAGTACAAATTTAGAGACTAACGAGAAGCGAAAAGATAATTGATGGGTCGGATAGTACCTAGACGGGGGACCAGGCTCAGGCCGGCGTCATAAAGAGCTTGTTCGGTAACAAGCTCTCTCTGCTTCGGTACCAACATGTCCTTGAGTCGGTAGAAGTCCTTCCGGTCGTCAGCCTCCACTCGACTGTTCTCGTTCGGCCAAGTCAGAGGCTCGCCCCAGCGAGAAGGGAACCCCCAAGGAGAGGAAGAGGAAACAAAGAAGAATTGGTTCTTCCACCCATGAATGGACGATGGAAGACCAGTGATAAAGGAGAGACCCTTCCGGAGATTGAAAAACCACCACCCTCGGACTTTAGGGTGGGTCGGAGGACGAAGAACGCCCGGAAGAGAAAATTTGAGGGTTGGTCGGCAAAAGCCGACACAACAAAGCAAAACTGACTATTAACCGAACTGAGTTCGGCACCAGTTGCGCCGGACAAAGTCCGTAATAGTCCAGAATATTCTGGACGAACTCCGAAATCGGGAGACGAAGATCGGCCCGGAGGTCCTCGACATAAAAGCCACTTGACCCGCGGGCGGGTTGTTGACCCGTCCCTCGGCCCCTGGGGCGAAGAGCCGAAACTGCTCCGGGATGCTGTACTGATCCCGGAGCCGATCGACATTCGGCCCCGAAAGTGAAGAGACCTCCACCTCCGGGGTCGACCGAAGATCGTCAGTCGGATTTTCCGACTGATCTCTCCGAGGAGAGGTTCTGGCCA
The DNA here is from genome assembly GCA_000441515.1 of Elaeis oleifera. Taxonomy (NCBI): domain Eukaryota; kingdom Viridiplantae; phylum Streptophyta; class Magnoliopsida; order Arecales; family Arecaceae; genus Elaeis; species Elaeis oleifera. The sequence continues at coordinate 15,319 of KE505924.1, read as the reverse complement.
TAACGCTAGAACCAAGAAGAAGAAGAAGAAGAAGAAGAAGAAGAAAATCCAAAGGAAGCGAGAAGGAAACGGAAGGAGACAAAAGTCTCGAAGAGACTTTTCGAGAATGGGAGCAGAGACAACTACCTGGGACAAGGGGGACCGCTCGGGCGGAGTCTCTGCAGTAGAACTGTAAAAAGTAAGGTTTTGGATACAAGTGACCTTGTATATATAGTACTCATCGACGGTCGGGATGAGAGCGCGCCCAACGAGGATCCCCCAGATGACTGACACGTGACAGCATCTGGGCCTTCCCTCTGTCCGACGATTCAACGCACCTGCCCCAGATCGAGCCACGTCGCCCCCATCCGCGCGAACGACTCCGGCCCAACGACCTCCCGACACGTGGCGGAAGAACCGTGCCTCAGGATTAATTCGCTGACGGCGATCCGCATTCTCGATGGGATGCCTGACGGCGGTTTGCGTTCCCTAGGGACGCTCGCCATCGAATCGTCTGGCACCGGATCGTCTGACACCGAATCGTCTGACACCGGATTGTCCGGATCATCCGCTGGTGAGATCAGCAGAATCAAGGCGTGACACGATGAAGATCCATTCGTTTCGCCTGACGCTCCACCCGCGTGGAAACGCTGGCCGACATGACATCAGACTCAGGAGTGGAGGGGCAACTGTTGGGATATGCCGACTGACCCTGACGCCGACTCACCGACGCCGACTCACCAACGGATCCCGACATCGGTCCGTCCTCGAGATGGACCAACCGACTTCACCTGTCCGACGACGGGCGACACCGACAGTTACTACCGACGATGTCCGGCCCGAGTATGTCGGCCAAACAGGCCAACACTACCTCCGACCACCCGAAAGGCCGAACCTGCATCACCGACTCCCTGTCGGGTGGGGCAGCCGACGTCCGACTTCTACAGAAACACCGACCGCACTCTTGAGTCACCATCCGACAGCCAAGTCCCGACATACAGTCGGTCAGCCCCTTTCAAAAATACCGAACGACCGGCATGGGCTGCAGTCCTACCAAGGACATGCTGTACGACTGTCAGGGAGTGCTGTCCTGCCAAGGACACGAATTAATTCAAGGACCTGTCAGCTCGTCAAAGACATAACAACCCCCGACGATTTGACGACTCTCCAGTTGTCTACATCATCGATGGCGAGACCATACCACCTCCTACTATAAAACGAGATAAGGCAACAGCTTACAAAGGGGGTGAAAATTCTCTCTCTCTCCACCGCTGAGTCCCTTGATTCCTTTCCACTGTTGCCTAGTCTCTTCTCTGACTTGACCGTCGGAGGGTCTCCACCGGAGACATCTCCGGTTAGTGTGGACTTCCCTTGCAGGTGCTCATTCCCGGCGATCAGGTAATGAGAGGATTGGCCGCAACAGGTAGATTAGTGACATAAGGATCACCAAGCACATTAACGGTATGGCCATTTCCAATCAGCTATTGAAATCGATTTTGTACAATAGAATCACGAGAACAAATTTTCCTACATATTGGCGAACATTGTCTAAGTTTGGTAGAAGAATCTCAGGACCCTCTTTTTTTTTAAATGATATTTTGCACAGACTACTTATGGCCATAAGGAAGTAGGTTGTAGCACCACTTGGGTAGCTAGCTTATTTAAGCAAGCTTGACGATGTCGTCACAATGAAGAATGCCCCAGACCACCATGATCCCTAGGTATGCACAGATGATCCTAAGAGATCAAATTAAGACCTTTATGATCAGTAGAACTTCCTCACAGAAAGGCTTGAAATTTCTTTTCAAAACTCGATAATATAGCTAAGGGCATAGGGACACATGACAGGGAATGCAAAGAAACGGATGATCATAAAGATTGGAGCAAGACTGCTCTACTTGCAAGGAATGAAGCCTTTATTCCAACCGCGATCTTAGCTTCTTATCCGCTAAGAATTAAAACAATAAAATTCTAAACTACGATAGGCACCCGTAAATATTTTCAAGCTCCCCTCTATGGTGATACATGTAAAAGGCTGTATATTTAGTGTTTAATGGCTAAAGGTGTTGACGGACTAAATATTAACTGAGATTTAGAATAATTAACAACCTACCCAAAAGTAGAACAATAATTTTGGAGGATGGAGGTCAACATAATTGTATCTCTAATAGTGATCGTAGCTACTAATAAACAGTCATTTGCAAATAAAATATGGAACACAATATGCCCTCCTCTAAACTGATATGCTCTCAATAATTTATGCTTAGCACAATGTAAAGGTATGGAAAATATCTCAGAGCAAATAATAAAAGGAGAAGGTGATAGCAGACATTCTTGTTGAAGACCTTTCATTGATAAAATCCAGTATGTTAGACTTCCATTAATAAGGCAAACTGAGATCCATAGACACAACCCCAACCCATGAATTTGTCAGGGAAATCATAGTATCATAGAGCTTAAAATAAGAAAGGCTGATCATATGCTTTCTTCATGTCTAACTTTAACATCGTCAAGTTTGAAGGAGGGGTTCTATCTAATAAAGATATAGTTTTTGGGTTAATAAGATATTTTCATGAATTATCAGTTTTAATAAATAATAATGAACAATCCTGCCACATCATGTTCAAATAATATATCTTCATGTTTAGTGTGCATCAAACTCATAATTGGAACTAGAGCTTTTTTTTTTTAACTAGATGTCCTAAATTCTAGACCTATTTGAAAAACATCATAACTCTTGAGAAAAAGAGCTGTATTTGGATTCAATCTTCTAGACCAAGGGTCAATTTGACCCTATTTCTTGGTCTACCGACATGAGTCATTAGACAGGTCATATATCAAAATTCAAAATCACTTGGATTTCTTAATTAATATTGGTTCAGAAATTATATACAAAACTCAACAGATTTTATCACTAAATTCGACACACAATGAGCGGGGTTAATTAGCGGGCCACCCCATCCCCAGCCATCCTCCCTTTCTTGGAGAAGAAATGGCTGGACAAACAAACCCTCCCCTCATTTCCTTCCCACCTATCTCGAAGCTACGTTGAACCATCTAATCCGTTGCCTCTTTTTGTTTCAATTTTTTTATTCTTCTCAATTTGATCCAATATTTTGGTGGTTTTTTTTATCTCACCCATCATACATTCACAAGATTGATAGCCCTGCGATGGGCAGAAAATAATAAAGATAGAAATATAATTTGACGATAATAAAAGGATAAGAAGTACAGACATCTCCATCACATCAATTATGCCCCATGATCTTTTCTGTGATTGCAAAATAAAAATTAAAATAGTAAAACAACCCATTATACGTGGGCTTTATTTCTTTGCGCCTGCATAGCCTGCGCACTTTGGAAGTGTATCAGATATTAAGAGTGGCCCGCATACTTTCTATGCATAATCTGCCTTCTTTCTACACCTATCGAGTATCAAAAGCAATACATATAGCTTTTATATGTATCATATATAAAAATTAAAATTAAAATAAATTTTGATTTTATTTTTAACTTAAAAGTAACTTTTCAATTGAATTTTATATAAAATATTTTCTATTCTAAACATAAATTAAAAACAACTCTTCATTTTTAATTGAAATTACTCTTATATCCTTATACAATAAGGCAGTATTTCTTTACAATAAGACAGTATTATATTATATTGATGCAGTATTCTTTACAATAATACAGTATTACTTTATTATATTATATTAGTACGATATTTTTTTACAATAAGATAGTATTATATTATATTAGTATAGTATTTCTTTATTGTTATAAATGAACGTGGAAGCCCACGTGGATAATCCCTTAAGAATTAGGATTTCACAACTTTCAAAACTTGAAGTTGTAAACGGCCTTTTGAAATTGTAAATCAATACTTTGGTTTTAGTATTACATTTAAAATATTTCTTGTAATTTAGATTAAAAAAATCAATAAAAAGGGGCTTGAAATGGAATGAGAAACACATTATTTTTTGAGAAGATTTCTCCTCTCTCTCTCATTCTCTCATTGTGTTTCTCTCCTTTTCACTGTGTGTTATATTATTTCACAACACATTATTAGCATGAGAAGCTTTCCAATCTAGTGGTGCCAGACGTCTCCAAGTAGGAGGTCCCAAGTTTGAATCCACTTTGATTTATTTTAAAGATATATATTAATTTAATTATATTTTTAAAAATATTAAATTCTCACAATCTAATATACTAATCTCCCTCCTCAACCTCTATTAAGGGAATCTTGAGGATTACTTCCAGAAGCCTTCACAGGGTTGTAGACTAGATTTATAAAAGACATATTATTGATATTTATTTACTTTATAATTTTTAGTTTAAATATGTCAAATTTGGCAAATTTGCAATTCACTGCTCTTGATATTACGGGCAAGAATTACCTATTTTGGATTCTGGATGCTGAAATGCATCTTAATGCCATGAATCTTGGAACCACGATTCAAGAAGGAAATATCGCATCTCCGCAGGATTGCATGAAATCTTTAATTTCTTTCGCCATCATATTGATGAAGGTTTAAAGGTTGAATACCTTACTATGAAAGATCTACTAGTATTGTGGAATAACCTAAAAAAAGATACGACCATCAGAAGATAGTCATTCTTCTAAAGGCACGGTATGATTGGATGCACCTAAGGTTGCAACATTTTAAAATCGTATCTGAATATAATTTTGCTCTATTCTGAATCAGCTCACAGTTAAAACTGAGTGAGGAGAATGTAACAGATGAAGATATATTGGAAAAGACATTCTCTACCTTTCATGCCTCGAATGCGCTCTTGCAGTAGCACTATCGAGAATGCAGATTTAAAAAGTATTCTGAACTGATTTCATGCCTTCCAATAGCTGAGCAGAATAATGAATTATTATTAAAGAATCATGAGTCTCACCCAATCGATTCTGCACCATTCCCTGAAGTGAATGTTGTGTCATCCCACGATAATGAGCACGGGCAGGGATGAGGTTGTGAGCGTGGTTGTTCAAGAATACTGGGGCAAGCCACTCGAAGTGGCAGAATCCAAAAGCAGGTACAAGGTTCGATCAAGAGAAAAAGATACAGCCTGGAGAGAATATTTACTATAGATGTGGAATAAAGGATCATTGGTTGCATACATGTTGTATGCCAAAGCATCTAGCATATCTATATCAAGCTTTCATGAAAGAGAAAGAAAAGAAGCCTGAGACAAACTTTGCATATTTGTTTAATGATAATGATGGCAATTCAAATGTGCCTCTTTTTGACGTCTCCAATTTTTTTGCCCACCCTGAAGGAAAATTAACCACATGATCATTGATAGAGAAATATTTAAAGAATAATTTTATTATATTTTTTATTTTAATAAATATTTGTCTATGTACTTATGTTTTGAAATTAATAAATGAACTATTTTGTAAAATTAATATCTTATTTATGTTTTAGATTAAATTCAAAAATGAATGTGGAAGAATTTTGCATAGTTGATAGTGCTACAACTCACACCATACTTCGGGATCAAAATTTTTTTCACAATTAACCTTTACAAATGAAAATGTAAGTATAATTTCTGATACTTCTACTATAATTGAAGGTTCCGAAAGAGCAACTATAATACTATCAGATGGTACAAAGTTGAAATTAGAAAAGCTCTTTACTTAGCACAATCTAAAAGAAATTTACTGAGCTTTAAGGATATCCATTAGAATAGATACCGTATTGAGACAAAAAGTGAATATGGTAAAGAATTTTTGTGCATCATTTCTTATGATTCAAATAGAAAACTTGAGTTAGAAAATATCCTATTTTTCATCTGGATTGTATTATACGACGATTCATGCAATTGAAACAAATATAGTATTGAACCAGAAGTTCACTAACAAAAATATTTATTCTCTAGCATGAATGACTTGGTCATCCTGGATCAATAATGATGCGCAAAATAATTAAAAACTCAAATGAACATCCATTAAAGAATCAAAAGATTCTTCTAACTAGTGATTACCATTGTTTTGCATTTCACTTGAAAAATTGATACATAAACCTTCATTTACAAAGTTAGCAATTGAATCTCCTACATTCTTGGAAAGAATTCAAGGAGACATATGTGGTCCAATTCATCCCCCTTGTGGACCATTTAGATATTTTATGGTCCTAATTGATACTTCCACAAGATGCTCTCATGTTTAATTGTTGTCTACTCGAAACACTACATTTACTAAATTGCTTGGTTTTAATAATATAATTACAAGCATAATTTTTTGATTTTTCTGTAAAATCTATCCGATTAGATAATGCGATTGAATTTACTTCAAAAACTTTTGATGACTTTAGCATGTTAGTTGGAATCAATGATGAGCATTCTGTTGCTCATGTGCATACTCAAAATGGCCTAACAGAGTCATTTATTAAAATATTGCATCTCATTGCTAGACCGTTATTGATAAAACTAAGTTGTTTGTATCTGTTTGGGGGCATGCTATTTTACATGCTGCATCACTGATTCAAATTAGACCGACTGCTTACCACAAATATTCTCCACTACAACTTATAGTTAGTCAAGAACCAAATATTTCACATTTATGAATTTTTGGTTGTACCGTATACATTCTAATTGCTCCACTTTAAAGATCTAAGATGGAACCTCAACGTAAACTTAGAGTTTATGTTGGTTTTGATAGTCCATCTATCATTAGGTATCTTGAACCTCTGATGGGTTATGTATTCACTGCTCGATTTGCAGATTGTCAATTTGATGAAATAGTATTTCTATCATTAAGGAGAGATAAAAAGATATCAGAAGTACAACGTAAGTTATCATGGAATGTACCAAACTCATCATTTCTTGATTCAAGAACGAATCAATGTGAACTAGAAGTTCAAAAGATTCTTCATTTGCAAAGTATAGCAAATAATTTATTTGATGTATTTACAGATACAAGAAGGATATGCAAATCTCATATTCCAACTGAAAATTCTCCAGCTTGGATAGAAGTTCTAGCAGGACAATCGATCCCTACGGTTGCAGAACAGTCTGTGTTACGCTTGCAGCATAGAAGACTACTTGGTGCAAAAGATAAAGTTTCAAGAAAAAAAATTCAAGTAAAGTGGTACATAAGAGAAATGAACTTTTAAAGCAAGACAAACTATTGATGATCTAGTTTCTATGGACAACCAAATTATTAGAAATGAAGAATTTCAATTGAGGCTCCTGAAGCAGTTCAAGTGTAAGAAAATAATAAATTTTAATTAGCTATACATCAAAAGATGAAATATGGGATCGAAAGAAAATTGTTGTTGATTATGTATTTGCTTATTAAATAGCATCTAATATTGCTTGTGATGATCACGAGCTAAAAAGCATTAACGAATGCCAACAACAAGATGATTGGACAAAATGAAAAGAAGCAATTCAAGTAGAATTAAATTCTCTCCACAAATGTAAAGTATTTGGACCTGTAGTTCGAACTCCAAAGCATGTTAAGCCAGTTGGCTATAAATAGGTGTTCACAAGAAAGCAAATAAATTAAATAAAATCATGAGATATAAAGCACAATTAGTTGCACAAAGCTTTTCGTAAAGATCTGAAATTGAATTTGATGAGACATATATTCCTGTGATGGATGCCATAACTTTTAGATTTCTGATAAATTTAGCAGCAAAAGAAAGGCTTGATATGTGCCTTATGGATGCAGTCATTGTTGGGAATAGTGATGTGCAAATTTTAAATAAACCGCAAGCGCACGATGTGCAGAGTAGCACGACCAGCGAGTACGGATCGATCCCACAGAGACTTGGTTTAAAAATTAATTTCAAATCTATGTTCAAGCGAACTCTAACGAAAATCAAAAATCAAAAGTTGTTTGCTAAAGATAATAAGACTAAGGATCTAGGATTTTTGAATCCACTAGATCTTGATTAGAGAATTTTTACCTAGAATTTTTCTTACCGATCCTAACGACTACTCCTCTTGTCTTTCTCAAGCATAGATTATGAAGGAACTAAGACCCAACGATAACCCATCAAGATTCTTTACAGGAGAGTAGTAATTAGGATCCCTTAGGATTTTCTCCTCCTATGCACTGAATCAAGCATGAACTATGAAGGGACTCTGACCCAACTGTAGTTCATCAAGAATTCTTGACAAAAAGGAAGAAAAGAAACCCTAAGAAAAGAAAGAATCCTATGTAAATTCCTACTCATGATCTAGCTTCATCGCAAACCCTAGAAGAGATACTTAGCTAGACATGATCTAAATCTATTTATAAAATTTAAATACAAAAAAATAAAACTAACCCTAATTTTAT